>PVJH01033244.1:0-21780 GCA_004026705.1 Nesogale talazaci
CTGGACCGGACAGCCCTCTGGACCAGGCAGCCCCTTGCACCCCTTTTGTGTCAGTCTCGCTACAACTTGCTGAATTTTGTAAGCCCTTCCTCTGGCATTCACAGAGCTTATCTCCCCAAATAGCACAGCCCCTTCACAGTTTCTCTCTCAGGGCTGGGTCTGTACAGTCTCTTCTGTCAGTGTTCCAGGAGACAGATGTTCTCACAAACCATATCCTGACTCTGACCCTGCAACGGCAACATCAGAAAGCCCAATCCCCTTGTACATACATCCTTGGCTCAAGCCCTCTGTATATTCCCACTGCTTCACTGCCAGGCCTGGCTTCCCTGGCCTAACTCTTGGGCCTCCGGACCACCCAGGAGCTCAAGATGCTTCTCTCTCTCTCTCTCTCTCTCTCTCTCTCTGCTGTCCCTTCTCTCCCCAAAAGCCCTTCCCTACCTCCAATAAAGCATATTTACCTTTCATCCCTGACTGAGCTCTGTCTCCTTCCTGTGGCTCTGTCTCAACTTCTCAGAATATACCCCTTCTACCCCCCTAAAGTGACCAGACGTCCCACTTTTTAACAATTTAATGTCCCGCAGCATTTTAAAATTAAAATATATTACAATACTATTTTTGTGTTCTATGAACATTTTTGTTGCTTCATATAGACAAAATTTTTTTAAAAAATTTTTGTGGGCATCACTGCCCCCTGCTCCTGGAGAGCTGCTGCTGGATATGAACCACCAACCCTGTGGGCCGCAGTCCCTCATACAACCACTATGCCCCTGGGGCTCAGCCCCAATAGACCAAATTTTTAATCAAGAACCCCTCCCTTGCTAACCCCTCACTCCGACCACTCCCCACCCCTGTCAATGGTGTCCCACTTAAAATCTGTTCATTTTACCAAGGGTGCCCAGTAGCAAATAGGGTGGTGTGGTTTCTTTGCTGTGTGTGAGAACTATGTCCTGTCATCATGTTTATTCAGTCTGTGTGGTAAGCAAATAGTCCCAGAAACTGGGTGTTGGACCTCAGTAACAACCGGTTATATGCAGCTGACCCATCTTGCAGAGAATGGCTGTTTAATTCAAAAATATATATATAGCCCGCCCCTGAATTGTACGTGTAAAAACTGTTGGGGTAAGCCTGGCTAGGTATATCCTTGATAAAATTTACAATGGAACCAGAAATTCAAAGCTAATAGTACCCACATCTCGAGTGGGCTGGTTCTTGTCATCTGTTAAGAGTTTGGAGGATGTCGTCCCTTCAAATATACAGAGGGGCAAAGAATGGATGAGCCGACGGGTTCATATTTGAAGGGGTTTAAATAAAGCTCAGAGGAGAGCCATGAGGGCAACAACCCGAGTCTGAGGCCCACATTACCAGCAGTATGGGCCGAGTTGGAAAGGCAGTTTTCACAAGGGAAGGAGATCCAGTGGGGTATTGGACTGATGGGTCACAGCCAGTCTTTTAATATGGCTGACTGATGGCATAGTGTAGGACACACAGGAGAGTAGGCAGCCTTTCCGCCCCAAGGATGATAGCCGTCAAAGGTCAAGCATGAGGCAGGTTCTCGGCTGCTGCTAATGCAACAGGCCCAGGACCACCACGGAAACACCCCAGGAAAAAGAACATTGCTCTCAAGGGATACCGGACTTTTCCTCTGCTAGTTGGCCACCTCTGGCAAGTTTTTCAACATTGAGTTGAAAGCAGCAGAGTTTAGTCCTCTGATAGTTGCCATGTGAGGACTCACTACTTTTCTCATCAGAATAGTGCCTCTGGTCCCACCAGGCTGGGAACACGGAGACAGATCCAGCCCGACTCGTCCCTCTCACTGGACACCTTGAATTTCCTCTCTCCTCCGGTCTCACTCCTGGGGCCAGTGGTAGCGCGGTTTCCCCCTCTGCCTGTAACATGACCGTTGTGTCCCTGAATAAGCAGTATGAAACCTAGGGCGAGTTTCCCAAAGCAAATTAAATTCACGGAATGTGTCATACTATCATCTCTGTGCTGTTTTTTTTTTTTTTTTTTTTTTTTTGTGGCATCACTGCCCTGGTGGGAATAGCAAGCCCAGCCTTGCTGCTGGATTTGAACTGTCAGCCCTGTGGGCCGCAGTCCCGCAAACTACCACCAAGCCACCAAGGCTCAGCCTGTGCTGTTGTGTTTTACTCCAGAAAATTGGCCCTGACCAACTAAATTGACTTCATGATCTTTCCAACAATCGTTACTCCTATTGGGGAAGACACCACTGCAGAGGCGACAACAGGAGAGGTGAGGTTGACTCACACAGGGATAATTTAAAGACAGTGGGACCCACCTTCCCCTTTGGTCTAGTTAACACGGACTCATTCTGTTCCAAAAAAGAGGGTGCTGCACAAGAAACTCCAATGCTAAGATCTCATCGCTCACATTCAGCTCGCCCTTTCGGAACACTTCTCATGATGCAGCAATACCTGCCTATTCTGACACACATCAATGCCAGCTGTGCATGTTCAAACTGGTGAGCATTTTCAGTGGCCCAAAGACTCCTCTATCTGATAACACCACTGGCCTATGCTCCAAACTCCTGAGTCAGGAAATTTTTTGTTATGGAAAATTGGAATCTCTTGTATTGCTATAAAATGAGACCACCATTTCCAACATCCAAGTAAACATCATGACTTGACATGGACATTTAGTTATTATTTTATTCAAAAACGTACAGAGCTGAAGGAAGGCTCTGACTGACCCCTGGCTAGAAGCCATTTACACAGTGTATTCAACCTTCTTCACTTTGGGTTGAAGAGGAGGACATGTCTGTTGCAGATCCTCACTCCAGCATGCTCAGGCAGGTGCTCAGGGTCTTGTGGCGAAGAGCTCATGCCTGGACAGCAGCGTGGTTGTCAATAAACCCTGCCAGCCCCAGCACAGCGCCAGTTCTTCCTCAGGCACATACAAGAGGTCTTCTCGTAGCTTTACAGAGGCTCTCATAAACCCTAACTTAAAAACTGAGAAGAATGGGGGAACATTCTTTAATGCAATCCCTACAACAAATCCAACCACCTAAGAACTCTTGCCACTCGCAAGGACAAAATGCTTGACATTTAGAAAGTGTTCCAGATTCAATGGAACAGTTCAACTGTTCCGAAAAATTGGGTCACGTCGTAGCGTGCGTCACTGCTTCAAAGCATGACTTAGTTAAACCGAACGAGACAAGAGAGGCAGCACTTTCTCGTTCATGATATTAATGGACTCCTCTGACAGTTACTGCTGCTGTGTTGCAGGCTGGTCCAAGAAACCACAAATGGAGAAGAAACCATTCACAGTAGTAGAACGATGATGCCCACAGGAATGTCACATTTAAATTTTGCTACTAAGGTTAACCTTGGGGGGGGGGGGGGGGGGTGTCGACAAAACCAACACCCATGTTAATGAGGTAGATTTTTTTCTTCTTCTTAGCAGTAAGGTGATAACCAAAAAAGGAAAAAAAAAAGCATACGGTTTTCGAATCTCTCTTTTTAAAAAACGTTTGGTAATAGTCACTTTCAGAAATAAACAAGACATGTATAAACTATGAGGTGGACTGGCTGCACTTAGGTAAGGTCTGTGCTGGATGTGGCGTTACTCGTAGAGTCAACAATTAGTCTTGGATCAATCAGTTCTCTCCAGAAGACCGTGATCTGAGGAGAAAAGTAAGAGTGAAATTCAGACTTCATTTGGAGATGACATAAAAAACCAGAAGTGGCGATCCAGTGCCTCTGGGGGACTGAGGGCAACTGCCTCCCAGAGCCTCGCAGGCCACCTTCTTTGCAAACGCAGACGGCTGCCTGGAGCAGCTGGAGCACTTGAATTGCTGCCTTTGGGTTAGCACTTAGAACCCTCAATGAAAGACTAGACAACCAAGCCCTAGTAACCTCAATTCAGGCCTAAGAATCCAGTTACCAAAAGTGACCTAAACCACCCCTTCACAGGGGAGTTATGGCGAGGAGATAGACCAGTCAAGGGGCAGCCAGGCAGTGATGAGGCATACGCGTTCCCTCCAGTTCCTGAAGCCTTCTTCCCCCGCAACCATCATGGTCCCAACTCTACTTTACAAATCCAGATGGACTGGAGAAGGTACACTGGTGGAGAGGGGAGCTGGAGATATGGGGAGACCAGGATGGATGAGCCCCTTTGGACCAGTGGTTACATTGGGGCTGCTGGAAGGGTAAAGAGAGGGTGGGTAGAGAGAGGGAACCAACTGCAAGGATACACACATAGGCTCCTATTTGAAGGACAGGCATCAAAGGAGGGGGTAGGGGGAGAGGTCGGGCAGTGAGATATGACAGAGCAATAATAATTTATAAAGTATTGAGGGTTGGTGGGAAGGAGAGAGCAGGGGAAGAGAGGAAGGGATGGAAAAGCCCTAGGGGCTCAAGGGAAAAGGTGGATAATTGGAGAACGATAATAGCAGTGGACATGTGAAAGTGCCTGGCACAGTATGTTTACTTATGTATTGTGAAAGCGATGTACGAGCCCCCAATAAAATGATTTCATAAAAAAGTGACCTAAAGTGAAGCTTTCACCTTCCTCTGATTTAAAAGGCCAAAGGAGGCGCAGGGTGGCAAGTTGCACGATGGGCAGATGTTGGGGTTTGCATGCCCAAACAAAGTTCCTGGACAGGCCTCTTAGGCACTCGAGGTGCCCTGGATACCCGGTTATCACTTGACGGCTGGGATCCTCTGTTGGAGCTCTGAAGCCAGGGGCACATGGGTTCTGAGCCGGGCTGCCAGCCACCAGGTTCGCACAGGGAGTCCACCAGTTGCCCGGAGAAGAGAGGGTGCTCGACTCCTGAGAAGTGACAGCCTGGAAAACCCACACGGCAGTTCTTTTCTGCTCAGAGGGTCTCCAAGAGTCAGAACTGATTTGAGGGCAGTGAGTAGGGGTACTTTGAGGTGTGTGTGTGTGTACATGTTCTTGTCCTATGCTGCCCAAATGTGTAGGAGGTTTCTCATGACTCACAGAAGGAAATGCTAACTCACACTGGCCTCTCTGAGCAAATGAAGGCCATCTAGTGTCGAGAAAGATAACTACAGTCTTTCTCCGTCCACCGCTTCAGGCCAGAGAGGAAAGCCACCAAGGGGTAGATGTCAGTGAAAAAGTGGGGCTGACTAGAAATTGAGAAGCTGCCGAGCCCAATATATACTCTAAAAATGTGTTTCTGGCGTAAATCCTCAAGCATGCCATCTCGCTTAGGAAAAATAAAACAGACATTCTGCTTAGGGTCTCCACCAAGTGCGCAGTTGAGACAAAATCTAAGTTTGCAATACTAAGTTTACGGAATTGAAGATAGCTGCTGCGCCCTGCAATGCTGCACAGGCCAGAGAGGCAGGCCTGGCGGCACCCGGGCAGCCAACAGGGGCTGACGGAATAGTCTAAGCCTGTTACCATACTTTCTACAATGGCAACTTATGGATTTAAACAGAATACTCAACAACTCGCAGGCCTTGAACCGATTCTGACTCATTGTGACCGTGCATCACAGGGCAAGACCGCTCCTGTACGTTTCTGCGACCATACCTCTTTCTCCCCTGCCCCATGCAGGGGCTAGTGGTTTCAAACTGCTAACCTCGTGGTGAGCAGTCCACCAGATAACCATTATGCCACCAGGGCACCTGGAGAATGGCCGGCTTATGTCTTTCCTCAAAGTCATGATTTGTAAATCAAGGCCAAGGCACCAGAGGGTCTGGTGGGGACAGGGATGGGGGGGTGAAGGGCTCCAGGAGGCTGTTAACGTTCTCTCCAGCTGGGGAGATAGGTGGGTACAACCATTTGTGAAAACCGCTTAGGCTGTGCTTTTATGATAGGCATGCTTTTCTAAGTGTGTTGTTAGACAGAAAGCTTTCAGAATACACTCCTCTTTCCTCCTGGAGGTCTATAAAAACCCTGCTGGCTGGGGCTAAGCCCCGGTGGCATAGTGGTTGAGTGCAGGACTGCGGCCCATTGGCTTGGTGGTTCAAATCCAGCAGCAGCTCTCCAGGAGCAAGGCTAGGTCTCCCACTCCCACTGGAGGGCAGTGATGCCAAAAAAAAAAAAAAATCCCTGCTGGAGGTCGAAGGTAAGCAGCTTTACACTCTGAAACAGGGTTCTGCTAGTGGTGCCTCTTGCCCTGAGGCTCTGGAGGGCCCAAGGCAGGGCCTCTGTGTGGCACTGGGTCGTTGGCCTGCTCCTAAGCAGAGTGAGCCCTCCGTAGGGTTAACACAGGCAGTTCGGGAAGTTGCCACGTCACCTTCCAAACCACAGGTGAGCAGCAGCACAGGTGAGAGCGAGCAGTCCTGAGAAGAGAGGGCCGCCTACCCTCTTCTCCTGCGTCACCGCATACTCCACCACCTCAGTTCCATTCTCGTTGTGATAAACCAAATCAAACTTCCCAGGTTCTTTCAAAGCTGAAAGCAGACAGAAAGGAGGAGACAGTAAGGTCTTGCCCTGCAAGCTAGAATGCCCCTCTTCACAGAGAATGTATGCCAGGAGGAAACCACCCCCACTCCCCCACCCCCCACCCCCACCCCCCAGGCAAATGGGCACTGGATATGGTGTTCAGGAGACCCTTACAGAGCATGCCAGGTTCTTCTGGGTTGGTTGCCCCAGGTGAACTGGCCTCTGAGCTGAGTCTCAGCCACTGTAATCTCAAAGAACCCTTTCGACGTTTCTTTCAGGACAGGTCACAGGAAATATTTGGCAACCCTCTCACATGGTGCTCGATACTCAGCAAAGGCACATGCTCACCATGAAAAAAGGTGGCCAGTCTGAGCTCCTCCCTCACAGTCCCTGCGGAAAGCACTGCGGCCATCACCCCCTCGGGTGTCTTTGCTGAGCTTCCACCATGATTGACCGAGGCCCCCTTGCAAGGAGTCCCCTCTCCCTCCTCCCCCTTTGTAAAAGATCATGTGGCTCTCTCACTGGGGGAGAGACAAGGAGACACCACCAGCACATGGCCTGCAGTGTGGCCACGATCAATCACCTCCTCACAGAGGTCACGAGGTCATCTGTTATTTATGGAGGGGCTGTGAAGCTGATGGGCACGCTGAACCTTACTCAAGGGCTCACACTAACGCAGCAGGTGGACTGGAACTTGAGCTGTGCTGCTCAAGGCCTGGTGTCAGTTAGCCACACCTCAGTCATGGAAACTCATGTCGACTGGCACCGTGCAAAGTCTACCTGCACTTCTATTAACCAACAGGTAAAGGGCTGCCCTGGAGCAGGCCCAGAGAAGCTGCATGCTAACAGAGGGGCCAGCAGAGAGACATCTCCCAGACATGAGAGCTGCTGAGAAACCACTGAAGACATGGAGGGTATTTGAAATACTTTTCTAAGAGACTCACCAGGTAAAGATGAAAGAATTTCGATATCGACTTGTTGGGTCTCTGGATTGTGGCTTAATATTTTTCCTTCCTTTCAAAAATAAAAGTCAAAAATTAAGACACCCACTGTGAACCTACTAGGAACCAATGAAATGTACTTAAGAATAGTTAAGAGAATACATTTTATGTTATGTGAGTTTCACTGCGAATTAAAAGTAAGTTAGCACATAGGAGGAAAGAAAGAGGCAACAGAGAGGAGGAGGGGGGAGCAGTGATGCTGGACTGTGGAGATGGCAATGGATGAGTGGAATCAGGGTGGGCACGTGTTATTAAGTGGAAAACTCGGATTTTACCTAATTCAAGTTAAAAGAAGAAAATCAAATGTCCAGGCTGAAAACTAGATATCATTCTCAAGTTCAGGCTTGTGGGGGAGGGCACTCTGGAATGTTGTCATCTTTAAAAACTAAGCTCATTTTTGCATTTTACGTGCATTCCACAATGACACTGGTGTGTGTGTGTGTGTGTGTGTGTGTGTGTGTGTGTATCTTTTACAGTTTACATTTTAATGCTCTTTATCTTCTACTGTATGGCATCACTTGCTAAGAAAAAAGGTGTATGTCACCTGTAGAATAGGAAATGTGATTTTGGAATCTGTACTATGCTGCTAACAATGATTTTGAAATAAAAGCCGTACCTTGTAATCAGAGACATCAGGAGAGTAATCGGATGTTAGTTCCAATAGCTAGAAAGAATTCGGAAAACTCTAAGTATACAAGCCCTCTTAAAGTCAGATATTCCCCTGGCTCCTCCTGCCCATGCCTGAGGGGGGCGGGTTGTGTTGGGGTGCCCACCTCCACCACTCTGGGGATCCCACCAGGCTCCAGTAGCAAAGCAAAGCTGCCAATGAAAATACCCACAGGGCTGAGCCCCGGTGGCGTAGTGGTTGTGCGCGGGACTGTGGCCCACTGGGACGGAGGTTCAATTCCAGCAGTGGGGCTGGGCCTCCTACTCTCACCACTGGAGAGCAGTGAAGCCCCCCCAAAAAAAACCAAAAAAAGAAAAAAGAAAATACCCACAGACCCCTTCTGACAGAGAACTTCACATACCAATCCCCACTGATCATTTCTTCAAAAGACTTTGCTGATTCGGAGGGGGAAGCAACCTTGACTGCTGTAGTAGGTGTTTTCAATAGTTACCTTAAATGCAATCTTTTCTCCAACCTGAGGGGCAGCCGCTAACAGTGGTAACACACTGTAGTCCTTCTGGCTTATCTCTGGCGGATTCTGAAAGACCAGTATTTAGCTGTGCAACAATATTACTAGTGAACAAAGTATTTAGTTGTGCAACAATATTACTAGTGAACAAAGCTCTGCCACCCCCCCCCCCCCCCCCCCCCCCCCCCCCCCCCCCCCCCCCCCCCCCCCCCCCAAGGAAGTCCAGCCTCACACCACCAGTGAGAGGAAGAGAGGGTGGAGGCAAACTCCAGAGAAATAATCCTTACCTGGATAATAGTAGAAGAGTTTGTGATTATTTCAGTTAACTGCTGCTGTTTCTGATATTCGCTGGTTCTATTTAAAACACAGGTCATGGGCTGCCCTCGCCCACGCCCTCGCCCCCGCACCCCCCGGCCCCTTGGTCCTTTCCAAGGAAGGTCCTCTCCTCTACCCCATCCTCGGCCCAAACTGGCCGGGAGGCACAGGTTGAGAGGTGGACCCTGTCTGCCACTGCTGGCATCAGAATGCTTCCACCTGAGGGCGCTTGGCATCTGCGATGACGATGACCCCAGCCCGGGACCGCCTCTCCCTGCGAAGAGGCCCGCGGTCTGTAGGACCCCCGGGGCACCCTCCAGGGTTCTCTGGGACGGCATGCTCGGGCCCTCGGACTCGGAGCCAGAGTCTGAGCTGGAAGACGATGGTCTGGCTGCCTTGCCCTTGCCAGAGGCCAGGTTCAAGCTGGTCTTGGTCCCGGGCATGTTTCTCACGGCAGGCCCTGCCTTTGGAAACCTAGCGGGTGTTCTCTCTGGGGACTTCCCGGTCTCCAAAACACTGCTTCGCTCCTCGCCGCTGGATTCCGGAGAGGACTCGGACTCTGGGGAAGAACTGGGGCTCTCTTTTGCACAAAGGCCCACCCGGCCCCTTTTCTTTCTGACTTTGACCAGGTTGTTTTTGGTGGATGACACCTTCAGAGGGCTGCAGTTTTGCAGGGCCCACTCTTTCAAAACCTGCGCTTTCGGCGACTTGAGAGTCTTGACCTGCCGCTTATAATCCCCTTTTTCCTTTTTCTTGGGCAACTTCCCCCCGGTCTCTTCACCGTCGGCACCTACAACCCCATCGGATGCTTTGGTCTTCTTCTTGCTCTTCTTCCTCACACTCGGCTCTTCGGCAGCTTTGGGTTCCACGTCCGGGGGCTTCTCATCGTTGTCCTGCTCTTGCTTCTTCCACTGCTTCTTAGAGTGTGTGTTAGCCAGCGCGCTGTCTTCTGCTTCTTCCAAGGGAAAAGCCCGCTTCTTGGCTTTTCTAGGTAACACGGTAGTACTGTTCTCATTACTGGCTGCTGCCAAGCTCTCAGCAATGCCATTCGCCTCCAGCTTCACTCTGCCAAGAGAACGGGAGAAAGACAGGCTGCAGTGAAGAGCCAGGACGTGCCACAGTGCAGCTGTTTGCTGAGGCCGGTGCCCAGCGGCTGACGGGGAAAGACCCTGACACAACGCCCTACCTGTCCCTTAGGGTCAACTTCCGAATGACCAATCTTGTTGTCTGAAAAGACACTGTGTACCAAGCATTTCGGATCTCTTGTCTCTACAATAACCAGCCCCCTGAGATCAGCATCTTCCAGATCACAGAATGACTGTTCAGATATGTCACATGCCCAAGATGCCGAGCGAACAGGGGGCAGAAACAGCAGCCACTCGCGGTTTCATCGAATTCCAAAGCTTGTCCTCTGTCTAGTTTAGGATGTGGGATGAGCCTAAGAGGGTAAATGCTGAGCTCTCATTTCCAATTTGAAATGTAGATTGATTTTTTAAAAATCAAACACTTTCACTTTGTTTGAATAAAGAACACCAAACCAATTTATGTTCCCTGGGGGTGGACAATTCCACAATGCTTCCTCCAAAACATTTCACTACAGGACAGCAACTCTATTCCTTTGTGAAGTGGCACTAGCTGATCCTCAAATGTGCAGGATGCTGAAGTGGAGAGGATGATAATTATCATAGTACTCAAATGAGCGATTGTGGAGTTGGAACTCCCACACCCACCCTCCCAGGCACTTCAGTGGGACTTAGTTAATATCCAGGTTAATAGCAACAAGCTCCTAAGGGCCCACAAAGGGAGGGAGGGAGGTACAAAGAACTCCATCTGCTACAGATGACGTTGCCGTGGGTGGGCAGAGTAGTTAATGCACTGCACCCTAACCAGAGGCCAGCAGTCAGAAACCACCGGCCACTCCTCTGTCCTGCAGTGGGATTCTAGTCCCATAAAGCAGCGGTTCTCAACCCAATGGGTCTCCACCCCTTTGGGGGTTGAATGACCCTTTCACAGGGGTCACCTGATTCACAACAGTAGCAAACTGATAGGTGTGAAGTAGCAACAAAAGTCATTTCATGGTTGGGGTTCATCACAACAAGAGGAAGTACATGAAAGGGTCGAGGCATTAGGGAGGTCCCCTTTCCCGGTCAGCCTCCACATAAGCACTACACCCCAATGGCCCCACCTCCAAGTGACCCTACAGGGGTGTGGGTATCTGTGGGCGAGCACTTGAGCGGAGGAGAAAGCCTCGTCTATCTCCACCTGGTGGTTTTGAACGGTTTAATGAATTGAGTTCTTTTGGTCCACAACTACACTAGGTACCCTGGAGCACAAGTCACTCTACTCTCTGCCGTACACCTGAAGAACTGGAGGCTGTGCGAGGCGGCCAAGAGAATGAAGCAGGGCCTTGACACAACGAAGCAGGCACTATTTTCCAGTGCCTATTTTTTTTGGGGGGGGAGGGCGGGCATCACTGCCCTCTGGTGGTGGGAGTAGAAGGCCCAGCCTTGCTGCTGGAATTGAAGTGCCAACCCAGTGGGCCGCAGTCCCGCGCACAACCACTACGCCACCGGGGCTCAGCCCCCCAGAAGCCATATTTTTTTTGTGGGCATCACTGCCTCCTGGTGGGAGTAGGGGCCCCAGTCTTGCTCCTGGAGAGCTGCTGCTGGATTTGAACCATCAACCCTTTGGGCTGCTGTCCCTCACTCAACTACTACACCACCGGGGCTCAGCCCCAGAAGCCATATTTTTATCTTGAGATCAGCCTCTTTGACACCAGAGACGACTACAGCTGCCTGAACTGCTACCTGCAACTGTACATTCGAAGCGTTTGGAGGAATTTTACCTGTACGGTATACATTATTTATAACAGTTTTTGTTTTTGTGGCATCACTGCCCTGGTGGGAGTAGGAAGCCCAGCCTTGCTCCTAGAGAGCTGCTGCTGGATTATAACAGGTTTCAGAGCTTCTTCTGGACTTGCCGTTAGTACATACATAGTACAATTTCCAGATGACTCTGTCATTGAAATTGATGTATAGTTAGCTGGAGGGAAGTGAGCTTTCAAACGGAAGGGCATAATCCTGACATTACAAGTAGCCTCTGAGCCACGGGGAGAATGGAGCGCTATTGTACAGATGTAAAAAGGTAAAGGAACTCTTTTAGAAACTGCTCTGGCTTAAAATGGCCATCAGACGCAGTGGGGCATTATTAATGAGATTTATAAGTAACTTGTCATTTCATTTTTAAGTTTGTAACTCCAAAAATTATTAATATACAAATATTAATAAATCAGAGTTCCTATTTTGAGGGAGAGAAACAGAAATACTTACCAAATTAAATCTCTGGTGTTCTGAAGAAACCTTATGCCTCTGACATGCTCTGGGGAAAGGAATATTTAATCACATCCACCAAGAGCCAACAAGAAGTGGGTCGGTTCCCATCTCTAGGATCTAGTAATCGTAGCTGAAGGTCTCAAACAAGCAAACTAGCCTCTGATCCAAGAGTCCAAGACATGGCTCTCAACTGGAAGGATGTCCCACCACCAGTGCTCCCTGTTGCTCATCTAGGTATTATTTTTCTTTTTTAATAGCTAGAAGCACATTAAAATTATTTTATAACTGGGCTGAGCCCTGGTGGCGTAGTGGTTGTGCGTGGGACTGCGGCCCACTGGGATGGAGGTTCAATTCCAGCAGCTGCTCCACAGGAGAAAAGGCTGGGCCTCCTACTTCCACCACCAGAGGGCAGTGATGCCCAAAAAAACAAAACAAAAATATTTTATAACCCCAATAAATGATTCATTTAAAAAGGGGGGGAGGCACTTATACCAAGGGCTCAAGTGGAAAGTATTTGGAAATGACGATGGCAACATGTGTACAAATAAGCTTGAGACAAATGATGTATGGAATGTTATAAGAGCTGTAAGAGCCCCCAATGAAACCATTGAAAAAAATATATTTCATAATAATCCACTCCCTGGGGGATGGACAACAGAAACGTGGATGAAGGTAGCTGTCGGACAGTGTAAGACGTGACAAAATAGTAATTTATAAATAATCAAGGATTCAAGGGGGAGAAGAGGCAGGGAGGAAGAGGGGAAATGAGCTGACAGCAAGGGCTCAAGTACTAAGGGCAAATGTTTTGAGAATGACGACAGCAACCAAGGTATAAATGTGCTTCACACATTGGATGGATGGATGGATGGATGGATGGATGGATGGATGGATGGATGGATGGTGATAAGAGTTGGACGAGGCCAAGCCCCAGTGGCGTAGTGGTTGTGAGCGCGACTGCGGCCCACTGGGATGGAGGTTCAATTCCAGCTCCACGGAGCAAAGGCTGGGCCTCCTACTCCCACCACCTGAGGGCAGTGATGCCCCCACCCTCCAAAAAAAAAACAAAAGAAAAGAAAAATGATTTTGAAAGAAAAGAAAAATAAAGCAAACGATGGGAAAAAAACGAAACTATTTTACAATCCTCAGATTCCCAACCCTCGGGGGCACAGACCCCTGTGGGAGTGACAGGCTCCCCCCCCCGGGTTGGACACGGAGGGCTACCGCGTCAAGGAGAATCACAGCAGGACTCGGCCGGGCTGACTAGGGTCTGGGCGGCGGGAGGCCCGTTCTCGCCCCGGGCGCTCGGTGCGCGGCGCGGGCAGCAGGGACCCGGCTACTGCCCGTGCTGGTAGTGCGGCTCCCCGCTAGGCTGGGCGCCCCGCCTCCGGGGGACCATCCCGGCAAGGATGCTTAGCGAGCGGCCTCCCGGGCACGGCAGGGGCTGCACCGAGGACAACCTCCCGCCTCCGCGAACCGGCGTTTCTAACAGTGACGCGACGGAACGCCCCCACCCACGCCAGCCCAGCCCTCCCCACACACTCGGGGGTCTGCAGGCACCGCAACGCCCGCAGCCCCCGCGGCCCCCCGGCCCCCCGGCCCGGGCCCCGACCCGGCGCACACCTGAGGCAGTCGTTGTCTCGGACCACACGCGCGCTCTCGCCGGGGGGCAGCAGCCCCCCATCCAGGTAAAGGCCCAGGAAGGCCCCCGAACTGAAGCCAAAGCGTTGGCGGACAAGACTGATGAGGTCTGTGACAACGCGGCATCGGCTCAAGTCCACGAGGAGCCAGAAGGCAGTGCAGTCCGGGGTGGCTGGCGGCGGGTAGTCGAACTGGAGCCGTACTCTAACCGTCTCGGAGGCTGCCATCTTACTCGGCACTCAACGGAAGCCCAGAGGCGCCGCTGCGCGTCAGGACGCGCGTTCGCGTGACCCGCCCCCTGGGGGTCTAACGCGCGCCGCCTGTTGGCAGCACGTGGCTACTGCGGGCTTCGTGCATTGCCCAGAACGGAGCGGTGGGGGCGGGTTCCGTTTCATTCACCACGGGGGTGGGGCGAAGGCCGGGTCTAAATAAAACGCGGGCTCTATGGGAAGCTCGGCTTCAGAGAGAATCGGAAAAAGCGGCGCCTCTCCGAAGCAGTGCCCTTCTACTCCGGTCAAGTTTATCTCCGAATTAATATTAAAACACAGGATCCTCTCCAAAGGATTTAGGGAGCAAAGCCTATCGTAAACAGGTGCGACAGATCTAATTCCTAGCCTACGATGAGTATTGGAATGTTTAAAGAAGCCCAATAAGCCTGTGTTATACAAATATTTTAGAGTCCCTAAGATGCATCTTTTAAAATGTAAAACTAAGCCTTTCCTATGTAGAGCTGGAATAAATAAGTCCCAAAGTGCACATCATCCCTTTTATTCTTAGTTTTTTGTTCTTGTTTTTTGGGCATCACTGCCTTTTGGCGGTGGGAGTAGGAGGCCCAGCCTTGCTGCTGGATTTGAACCTCCAACCCAGTGGGCCGCGGTCCCACGCACAGCCACTGCGCCCCCGGGGCTCAGCCCTCTTCTTATTCTTTGAGCTCTCCCGTTTGTCTGTCCACAATGCTGTTGTGTCGTGCTGGGACGAGATCAACCAGCCCACACTTGATAAGGTTGGGCTTCATTAGCCTGCGGGCTTGCAGCAGTTAGAGCAACGGTTCTCAACGTGTGGGTCGTGACCCCATTGGGGGTCGAATGACCCCTTCACAGGGGTCGCCCAATTCATCACAGTAGTAAATTTACAGTTATGAAGGAGCGACGAAAATAATTTTATTGTTGGGTGGGGGTGTGTCACCACAACTTGAGCAATGTATTAAAGGGTCTCGGCATGAGAAAGGTTGAGAACCACTGTTCTAGAACCTAATTTTCCGAAGACTCAGAGTGCTTAAAGTGGGAGCTTTTTATACCAGGGAGATAGGGGGCAGGGTGGCATTACCTTCTATGGAGGAAAGGGGAACTTGGATACAGAGGCATTGGGGGCAGGTGCAACTCACTATACAGGGGGGTAGGGAGGAGAGGGAATTTAGAGCAGGGGTCTCAGAAGTTTAAAAAATTAATGACATTGTTGAGCAGTTACAGAACACAGCAGTTACAAGAGGAATTACAGCATTTGCAAATTGGCCATACTTGGGTCCCTACAACGGACTATCCTCAGGCTAATTAACGCACTTACATTGTTAAGTGGCCTCATCTAGATTGACTACTACACCATGGTTACATCGGGGTCCACTGTGTTAGGTTACTAGTGATTGTTTTAGAGACCAGGGAGTGAATGCCAAACCATAGCAAGCTGCCATGCAGGCCAGAATGAAACACAGCCAGCTCTGGTCGTACCCTCTCCCACAAATGGCCCAACGCTTGAGCCATGGTGGCAGCCCCTGTGCGGACCCATCTGGTGGAGGGCTTCCCCTCTTGAGATGCGCCTTACTTTGTTAGGCACCATGCGCTTCTCCAGGACTGGCTTCTCCTGAGCACAAGTCCAAAGGGCATGAGATGAAGTCGCACCTTCCTTGCCTCTTGACAGCGTACCCGCTGTTCTCTTTCAAAGAACGGCGGGCGTTGTTGGTTCTTGCAGTGTCCTTCAACAGTACCCGATGCAAACGCTTCCGTTCTGCTGTCTTCCTTATTCGATAACCGACACGCAAACGTCTGTGACGTGGTGGAAGGGGCCGTGGCTGGTGTCGGGCCCACCTTTCATCCTCCAAGTGACCTCCTCGCTTTCCAACACTCTAAAAAGGCCTCCGGGAGCAGATGAACGCAAAGCAGCATGTCATTTGATCTTGACTGCTACTTCCACGAGCAGGCATGTGGATTCAAGCGAGACCGAAATCCTTGGCAACGTTAATCTTTTCTCCATTGATCATATTACCTTGTGGAGCGGTTGTGAGGGTTTTTCTTTTCTGGATGCTGAGTTGTCATCCACGCGGAAGGCTGCCATCCTTGATCTTCATCCGCAAATGTTTCAGACCCTTCTCACTTTCAGCAAGCAAATTGTGTCATCTCCATATCCTAAGTTGTTTATAAGCCTTCCTCGAACCTAGAAGCCAGATTCTCTGATGACTTGCTCAGCCTGCAGATTGAATAAGTATGGTGAGAGGATACAACTCCAACGCACACCTTTCCTGATTTTAAGCCATATACTATTCCATTGTTTTCTTAGACAGTGGTTCTTAACCTGTGGGTCATGACCTCTTTGGGGCCCAAGTGATCCTTTCACAGGGGTTGCCCGATTTAATAACAGTAGCATACTTACAGGTATGAAGTAGCAACAAAAATAATTTTATGGGAGGGTCGCTATGGCTTGGAATTGACGGCATGGTCTCTAACAACAATAATGTAGTAACCCAACACAATTGACCCCAAGGTCACCATGGTGGGGTGGGGAGAGTGGCCACAACATGAGGAACTGGACTAAAGGGTCGCAGCATTAGGAAGATTGAGAACCACTGTGTTAGGACAACTACCTCTAGGGCTGAGCCCCGGTGGCATAAGTGGTTGAGTGCGGAACTGCAGCCCGCGGGCTTGGCGGTTCAAATCCAGCAGCGGCTGGGTAGCGCCCACGACCACCAGAAGCAGTGATGCCCACACACACACACACACACAAAAAGAAAAGGGCAACTACCTCTTGATCCAGGTTCAAGTTCTGAAAGAGCATACTGAAGTGTTTTGGCATTCCCATACTTTTCAGGGCTATTTTTCCCATTCTTCTCAAAACTTGCCTCTTCTCAAGGACATTTGCTAAGATCCACATAATCGAATACCTTGGCACAGTCCATAAAACACAAGGAAACGTATTTCTAGTGTCCTCTGATTTCAGCCAACGTCCATCTGACAACAGCAGTGCTGTCCCTTGTCCCAGGTCCTCTTCTGAATCCAGCCTGAATCTCTGGCAGCTCTCTGTCAAACTTTGTTGGATGATTTTTCAGCACAATTTGACTTGCGTGTGCTAGAGATGACATTGTTCTATAACTTGAGCATTCTGTGGGGCCCCTCTTTTGGAATGGGCACAAATAAAGGTCTCTTCCAGTCAGTCAGTCAACTGGCTGTCCTCCAAATATCCTGGCATGGACAAGTGAGTGCTCCAAATGCTTCACCCGTTTGTGGAACTATCTGACACCGGTATTCCTAAATTCCTGAGGACTGGTTCTTGGCTAATCATAAGTCCAGGTGGAAGCTGAAGAAAATGAAAACAAATCCACCAAAGTCAAAGTATGACCTGGAGTCGATCTCACGTGGCTTTCAAGAACATCTCAAGGAAAGACCTGATGGACTGAACACTCATGACAGAAGACCTGACGAGCTGTTGGGGGAATCAAGAACAGCATTCAGGAAGCAAGCAAAGGTTATTAAACTTGAACAACATGATCTTCTTCCTTCAGTGCTGTTAGTTCGCACTCAAAGGGGTCATGACTCACTGGTTGAGAACCACTGTCTTAACAGAATAATGGTTACATATGGTTTAAAATCAGGAAAGATGTGTGTTGGGGTTATAGCCTCTCACTATACTTCATCAATCTGTATGCTGAACAAATCATCAGAATGGTGGAGTGTCAACTGGTTCTTTACGGTGCAGTGACTCTGTTTATCCACCTTTTTTATTTTGCCCATAGACTCTTTCAATATTGCAACTTGAGACTTGATTTTTTTTCTAGAGACTTTTCAATTTAAGATATTGTGTTAGTCTGCGTAGGCTAGAGGAACAAATTCGTAGACACCCACATGGATATAAGGAAAAGGTTTATATACAAGAGAAATGGAACACTGAGAAAGCATCCCAACCCAGTCCAGTTCAAAGTCATAAGACCGATATTAGCCCATATGCCCGAAACCAATCTATAATGTCTCCTTTCCCGACTCACGAAGTCACAGGTCAGTGGGTGCAGAATCCTGGCGCTGGCAGCAGGGGTCTCCCCATGGCTCCTCCCTTCTAGGACTCAGGGTTTATTAGCAGCATCCAGGGGTGGCAGAAGTAACTCATCGCTGGCAGGAGTCCCCACGTGGCCTCTCCAGCTTCAGAGGTCTGGCTCCATCAGGGCCAAGCCGTGTGGCTTCTCCGGCTCCTCAGACACTTGTCTGTGATTCATCGTCTCTGAGACTAACTCCCAACAACTGGGGAGATAGATGCTCATCTTCACCAGGGAAATATCGTGAGACTTCCCAGACCTATCAGGAGAAAGCCATGCCTACACAGAGGCCTCATTGGCTACTCAATGGCTATCTCCAGGCTAGACACCACCCCTACATCTCAGTCATGAAATTAACACAAGCACGTGACCGCCACAGATATACTGCACATATTCCTCATTTTGGATTTTCTAAGTCTCGGCTTTCATTTTTATTGTAATCTTTTACTCTGTCATCTTGACTCCCCTTCAAAACTTTCCTTTCAGCTCTCTGACTTCATCTTTCTTCCCATTTCTTTGGCTGCTCTATTTCTTTGGCTGCTCTAGGAGCGAGTTTCAGAGCCTCTTCTGATATCCACTTTGATCTTTTTGGGGGGGGGGGCATCACTGCCCCCTGGTGGGAGTGGGAGGCCCAGCCTTGCTCTTGGAGAGCTGCTGCTGGATTTGAACTGCCAAGGCAGTGGGCCGCAGTCCCGCACTCAACCTTTGCACTGCCGGGGCTCAGCCCTTTGATCTTTTTCTTTCTTGCTTGCCTTTATAATAATGACCTTTTGCTTGCTTCCTGAATGATGTTCTTGATTTCCCCCAGCATCAGGTCTTTTGTCATTAGTGTTCAGCCCATCAAACATTTTCTTCAGATGTTTTTGAAATTTGTGTGGGATAGACTCAAGGTCGTATTTTGTCTTTGGTAAATTGGTTTTCATTTCCTTGAGCTTCAAACTGAACTTATGTATTTGCAATTGATAATCAACCCCTGGCCTGGTCTTAGCTGCTGAAATTGCTGATACTGAGTTTCTCTGTCATCTCTTCTAACAGATGTAGTTAATGTGATTTCTGTGTTTTCCATCTGGAAAAATTCCCTATGTTTAGTCACTGCTTGTTGGAAAAAGGCATTTGCCATGAACAAGTTACTGGTTTTGCAAACCTCATGATATCTCCAGCTTTGTTTCTATCCCCAAGACTGTATTTTCCAACCACTGTGCCTCCTTCTTCCTTTCCAATGTGTGCATCCCAATTGCCAATAATTATCTAATTATCAGTGCATCTTTTAAAAAATCATTTTATTGGGAGCTCTTACAGATATAACATTTCATAGTTCAGTCCCATCAAGCAGTATTGTACACTTGTTGACACAGTCAGTTTCAAAACATTCTCCTTTTTCACTTCCTTGCTATCTGTTCCTCGTTGTCTTCTCCCTCCCATTCTATCTCCCAACTCTTATTATTGTTATTATATACAACATATATATGTCATATCTTACCCTACCTAATATATCCATTCACCTACAATTCTGGTGTTCATTGCTCTCAGTTCTATACCTCCCCCTTCCCATACCTGCAGGAAACTGTTATTTCTGTTACTTTTCTGGGGGGTTATCCGTGCATCTTGATTGCATGTTTGATCAATTTCTGACTGAAGATGTTGGTAGAATTCTTCAATTTCTTCATCACTAGCTTTCGTGGTTGGGAAACATAGTAACTCCTTAAATTCTCCTGAAAAAAAAAATACTATTTTGAAGATTTTTAAATGCCAGGTTCCCTTCTCCAAAGTTACTAGACTAGTAAATGATTGTGCGAGTCTGGTAGATTACTCATTGAGCTGCTAATCACAAAGTCAGCAGTTTGAACCCACCAGTGGCTCCAAAGGAAAAAGATGAGGCTGTCTACTCCAGTAGAGATGTAAAGGCTTGGAAACCAAAAGGGACAGTTCTATTCCGCCCTCTAAGGTCACTAAGATTCTGAATTGTTACTATATAAATTTAAGAGGTTGAAACCTGGTAGTTGATAAATCCACTGGCAATCCGACCCCCAGGGAGCCTAGTGAACAAGAAAGAACTGCCTCTTAGGGTTTCCAAAGCTATACTGGAGCAGATAGCCTCATATTTCTTCTGTGAAGAGGCTGCTGGGTTTGAACCACTGACTTTTCTATCGCCCAACATTTGACTGTGCCACGCAGGTTCCTTGGGCAGTAAGTAGATACAGGGAAATTATAAAGGCAAGAAGGAAGGCGTTTCATCTTCTTATAACTCAATGCCCTCAGTCTTCCGATTTCTATGATCACTTTAATTATTGATCAGTTGCTTTCAAAACTATTTTTACTCATTGCTCCCCAATAGGGCTGAGCAGAACTGCTCTCTTGGGATTCTAAGGCTATACATTTTATCAGGAGAAAATAGTCTCCTTTTTCTCCCTCAGATTGCCTTGTGGGTTCAAACTGCTGACCTGGGATGAGCCACCTGTGTTAGTCTGGGTAGACTAGAGAAACAAATTCATAAACACTCATGGGTGTATAAGAAAGAAGTTTATAGGGCTGAGCCCCGGTGGCGTAGTGGTTGTGCGCGGGACTGCGGCCCACTGGGACGGAGGTTCAATTCCAGCAGTGGGGCTGGGCCTCCTACTCCCACCACCGGAGAGCAGTGATGCCCCACCCCCACCCCCCCAAAAAAAAGGTTTATATACAAGAGCAATTGAACATTAATTGTTTTGTTTTGTTTTTTGGATATCACTGCCTCTGGTGGTCGTGGGAGCTACCCAGCGCTGCTCCTGAGAGCCACCGCTAGATTTGAACCACCAAGCCTGTGGGTCACAGTCCTGCACTCAACCACTTACGCCACCGGGGCTCAGCCCCAGAGCAATTGAACATTGAGAAAACATTCCAGCCCAGTCCCGTCCAAGGTCATAAGTCTGATATTAGCCCAGATGTCCGATACCAATCTCGAAGTCCTCTTCAGACACATGATGCACATAGACTGACACCAGGACAATCACTGGCCTGTGGGTGCAGAGTCTTGTGTTTCCAATGGCGGTTGAAGCATCTCCATGCTGGCAGGGGTCTCCCTGTGGCTCCTTCAGTTTCTAGGGCTCAGGCTCTATCAGGATGCTGCCATGTGTCTTGCCAGCTGCAATGGCTCCCAGGGAGTGAGCAGAGAGGTAGTGTCTTTTGCCTCCAAGAAAGAATTACCAGACTTCCCAGAATTCTCAGAGGAGAAAGGCACACCCACGCAGAGGTCTCATTGGCTCTTTCCAGATTGACAGGCTAGACTCTGCCCTACACTTTTAATCTTCAAATTGACACCAGATTAGGTGACTGCCACCGCTCAATGTGTTCACAAGCCACCATGCCGCCAGGGTCCTCCAGTACCAGTGGGGCACAGCTCCTCAAAGGAGCATACGAATTAACCCTTTCACCAACTTTGATGCCAAATCCATCGCCACTGAATCAATTCTTACAGGACAGAGTAAGACTCCCAGCACTTCCATGACTTCTCTTCTGGGAAGCAGACGGCCGGGGAGGCAGTGGAGCAGTGGGTGGTTTTGAACAGCTGACCTGGAGTTTCGGCGCCACCCACCTGTTCGTCAATGCCCCAGCAGGGCACTTTTCTGAAAGGTTGCTAGATTTAGGGACAAGTGAGGTTGTCTCCCCAATGTCTGGAAAGACCCACATAACGAGGTTAGAAAGAATCAGGCACT
>PVJH01033245.1:0-21591 GCA_004026705.1 Nesogale talazaci
CGGGGTCCAGCGCTTCCATCGGCAGCTCCTGCGCCACCGCCGCCGCCGCCGCCGCCGCCGTGCCAGGCGACTTGGACGCGTCGCTTTGGACCATGGACAAGTCGCTTCGAAGGCCGCTGCCGGCCCCTCTGGGAGGTCGTCCTCTCCCGCTCGCCCCCTCGATCCCGACCCCCGCAGCAGCGGGTGTACCCCGAGCTCCGGCCCCCGGGCTGCGCCCTGCGCGCCCTCGCTCTCAGAGCGCGGGACGCGGCTGTGCCATCTTGGAAAGCCGGGGGCTGGAGAGCCCCTGGGTGGCGGCGCGGGGACGCGGTCGGGTGCGCAGCGAAGGGGTCTCCAGGAAGCTTGCCAGCGCCGACGAGCCGAGGGAGCGCGGGGCGCAGCGGCCGAAACGGGAGCTGCCGGCGCCGGGAAGGTCCTCGCCAAGAGGGAGGGAGCTGGGGAGCGCGAGCCCAGGGGGAGGCGCGTCGGAAAGCTAGAGTGACAGGGCAACCGGGACGGCGCCGAAAAGTTCCTCTCCCCGAGCGCGGGCCGCGGGGGCTGCGACCCAGCCCGGGCACCCGCCTTGGAAAGTTGTGCAAAGCCACCCCAGCGCGACCTGGCGCCCAGGCGGGTTCTGTCTCCCGTTTCCGTAGTGCTCCAATCCCGTGGCTCTCCAACTACTTCGCCAGAAAGCTCAACAGGAGAACCTGAGGATTCTTGGCTCTCCAGCTTCTTAGGGAGCCCGCGGTGCAGCAAGGAGAGTACACGGATTGAATGTTTACAACGCTGGACCTCCTCCCAGGCCCTCACAAAGCAAGTGTCTGCAAAGAATGTTCAGTCGGCAGATGAGGCACCCAGGAACTCAACAATACGGACCCAGAAAAGGAAGGGGGTTGGTGAACCCAGGCCTGGGATCCTACGGGAATTCACAGCTGACCCTTGAACTCGGTCCTGGTGGACCACTTTCAGACCTGAGTTCCAAACTTTATGACTTCTGCTGACCTCAGTCTCTTCCCTGATGTCAATAGCACTACCCCCCCCCCCGGCCCCCCAAGTTGGACTGTTTTCTTTAGAGTTGAGCACTCTAATGATCACACTTTAGACACATTCAGTACTTCCTTAAGAGAACATTAAAATTAGCATCATGAACTCATGATCAGTAGTGGCCATGGCAAGAATGTTTTACTTAGAACATTCCATTCAGATATCCCCAATAAACATTTTTCCACTATAGAGTGCATCTCACTCCTGAAAGATTTATGTACTAGTGGAAATCTCTATCCAGAAAGCTTCCCAGACATCACATTTGTTTTGTAAAATGCAACTTATATATACTTGGGTGCATTGAAATATATAAGTGGCAACATAATCCAGTAGGCTTCCACTGCCCTTTTTTAAAAAAACCATTTTATTGGGAGTGCATACAACTCCCATCATAATCCATACATACATCCATTGTATGTAAAGCACATTTATACACTTGTTGCCATCATCATTCTCAAAACATTTTCTTTCCACTAAAGCCCCTGCTTTAGTGGAATATCAGCTCCTCATATTTCCCCTCCCTCTCTGCTCCCTGCTCCCCCATGAACCCTCAATAATTTATAAATTATTATTATTTTAGCATATCCTACACTGACCATTGTCTCCCTTCACCCTCTTCCCTATTGCTGTGCCCCAGGAAGGAGGTTATATGGAGATCCTTATAATCGGGTCCCCCTTTTTCTACTCCACCTTACTTCCACCCTCCTGGTATCACCACTCTGATCACTAGTCCTGAAGGGGACATCTGTCCTAGATGCCCCATGTTTCTGGTTCCTATCTGTAACTGTGTCCATCCTCTGATCTAGCCAGATTTTGAAGGTAGAAATGGGATCATGATAGTCTTTTATACTTGGTCGTGATATATTAAATGATCATGGGTTACAGCATGATTTCTCAAATCTATGAGCACTATGTACTGGTTTGACTGACCACACTTTATGGAATAAGTTGTGGATTGATTAGAGAAGACCCAAACTGTCATTGGTATACCTCAACTTAATGACAATTGCCATTTCTATTTAAATGTTCCTGAATGTGAACCAGAAACATGGAAGTCTTTGTGGTACAAACCATGTGCCTTTTGGAAAAGTCATAGGCCGTTGAACTGAGAAGCCTTCATGAACTAGCCATCAGGGACCAACAAAGTGAAGAGGGCCTGGGTATAGCTCAGTCTACTTTGCATTCTTGGGGGCAGAGTCTCACTAGCACCTTGCACAGAATTTTGTTTTAAACTTTATATATTAGTATTGATCTTTGTGGCGGTCATGTGCCTGATGTCAATTTCATGATTGGAAGTCTAGGGGTGAAGTCTAGCCCGTTAATCTGGAGATAGCCATTGTTTAGCCAATGAGGCTTCTGTGTGAGCATGGCTTTCTCCTGAGACTTCTGGGAAATCTCACGATATTTCCCTCATGGAGATGAGAGGCCATCTCCCCAGTTGTTGGGAGTCAGTCTCTGAGATGACAAACTATGGATAAGACAAGATGGCAGCATCCAAGGAGCTGGAGAAGGCGGAGGAGAAGCCACATGACCTTACCCTGATGGAACCAGACCTCTGAAGTTGGAGAAGCCATGTGGAGATCCCTGCCAGTGCTGAGTTGCTTCTACCACCACTAGATGCTGTTGATGGACCCTGAGCCCTGGAAGCGAGGAGCCATGTGGAGACCCCTGCTAGCGCCAGGATTCTGCACCCACTGATCTGTGACTTCGTGAGTCAGAAGGAGACTTTGTAGGCTGGTATCAGGAACATGGGCTAATATCAGACTTATGACTTTGAGCTGGACTGGGTTGGGATGCTTTCGCAACGTCCCGCTCCTCTTGTGCATAAACCTTACCCTTATATCCATATGTGTACCTATGAATTTGTTTCTTTTGTCTACCCGGACTAACACAATCTTATATGTATGCATGTATGCATGTGTGAGAGTGGAAAGAGAAATATTTAAAGGATTAGAGTCCTTGACTATTTTAGCTCGAAGATAATTAGATAAAATCTGATTTGATGTCACGAGAGGGTGTTTACGTTCACAAGCACGAGGTAACATGAAATTTGGTTACAGAACAAGCTGTAAACTCACTTTGTGGGTTGGAACCCCTTGTTCACCTGGGTACTTTTAGACATTCCTTTACTACTTAGGCAAAAAAGCTGGAAGTCATCTTCCATTGTGAGCCACCGAACAGCTGGGGACACCCAGAATCATGACAGCCAGCACCCTCTCGGAGCCTATTCTCCATCTAGTTAGTAAGCACTTAGGAACCCATCAGCATGCACTTATGAAATGAAGCACTTAATTCATGCAGGATAAATTCTAACATGGTTCAAACACATCAGTTTTAATGAAACACAGTGTTCACTTCTGGCATCTGTCTTGATTCTTAGAGCATCCTGGATTATTTGTACATTCCCTTTCAATGATGACCATTTGGGAAAGAGCGTTTTTATCTGTAATCAGATTTTTTTATATAAAGGCCACACAATATCCCAAAATTCTTTGCACTAATGCTTGAATTTAGAGCCAAAGAAGCAGTGAAGTGTGAGTGAAAGGTTCAAGCATAATATGGCACAGCATAGTCATTTCATATCATATGCCATATGGTGCCCTCTGTGTTTATGCTTCCCTATGTCATCAGAAGAGACCCTGGTGGTGCAGTGGTAAAGCACTTCTGTGCTGAGTGAAGCTCTGTGGTTTCCTCCTACTCTGCAGGAGAAAGGAGGGGCAGTTTGCTTTTGCAAGCGTTACAGCAATAGAAGTCCTACGGGCAGTTCTCCTCTTTTCTATGGGGTGACTCTGAGTCAGAGTCAGTCCCCTGGAGTTCAGTGGGTGTTTTGTTTCACTTGGTTTGCTTTTGCTTTGGTTTGCCACTCGACAGAGTTCCTGGAGGTCTGCACTGGTCTGATTCATCAAAGTCTCCGCAGCTCCAAGGACGGTGTCTGGGCTTTGTTGCAGCTTGAAAATGTTGGTTGAATAAGTGAATGAGGGAAAGCTAAGTCTTCATTTGTCCTAAAATAAAGCGTGCAACTTTATTATTTTAACAAAGAATGGCATTTCTCTAATTAAGATTCTCATGAGAACATTATATGAAGTCATTATTTTTACTCATGCTTGTGTTCTGAGCACTCACACAATAGCATACCCATTCAGACTTGAGTGGGTTGGTGAACAGTTTCAAATCAAAGGCAACAATATGTTACCTCCCAAAAGGACAGCTGAGCCATTGTAAACATGGCTGACATAAAAGACTGAAAAAAACATGCTCCATATTCTTATTTTTAACTCAGAATTTGTCCAGTATTTAAAAGCTGCAGACGAAAGCAAAAACATTGATTAAGTAAGGCCTAATTCTTTAAATGCTAAAAGTCACACAGATGCAAGACACCCGAGCCATAATGGATGTACAATCATTAGCGAAGGCATTCAAATGCAGGTGACTAATTTCTTCAAGCGGCATCTAGTTCCGTGCACGCCTTAGCTGTTGTAAAGCACAGACATATTCTGAGCCTTCCAAATGCTCTGAAATGAGAACAGAGGCTGGTAAGAACCATTGGCCATAGAATTCAGGAGTTTACAAGAGGGGTTGTTTTGTTTTCCCTATAGGTGAAAGAAACCATGACTACAAATGCTTTCTTCTTCTGTATTTAGCATGCACAAACCTATGGCCCTCAAGTGAATCCTACCTCAGGGTGACTCATGTGTGCTGAGCAGACTGCTCCATCAGGTCTTCAAGGCAAGGGTCTTTCAGAGGTAGATGGCCACATCTTTCTTCAGAGGGACCTCAAGGGGAACACAAACCAGCCACCGTTCTGAACATGCAAGACGGCCAGCAGATTTGTGACTCCATCAAAACTTTGCAATGAGAGATTTTTCAGAGAGAGGGAGACATCACGGGTGACTTTTTCATTTTACTGAGTAAATCACATCTTACCTCACCCCAGATTCTGGATCTCTGGTATTTTTATTAATAGCATGTTCATAAGGCTATGTTCATAGCTATCCTAGCCATCTGCCTGATTGAGTGCAGTGATCTCCACTAAATTATATGTGTGATATAGAAGCGTACACTCTGAAATTAATGCAGAGTGTTATAGATTGTGGATTAAGCATATATAAGGGCTAAGAAAAATGTAACAATAGCTGGAATGTTTATATCCAATGTAGGAGAAAGAGAAAAAAATATTGAACCGTTAAAACCAAATTGAACAAGGAGTGAGGAAAGGCTAATTTCACTTCCAGAAGAATGATTTTTCTAAAAATAAGATTTATAAATTTTTAGAACTACCCAGGAGAGAAAATTCTATCATATGAAATATTTCCATTTATAAAGCAAATTCATTTCTTATCTGATGTGTTTCTCATTCAACCCTACAACATGTTTAGCAACTGATATTTCTGTTTATTAGGTTCCAGGCTTTGTGCTGTTATTCACATAGACACACACATATATATTGGGTATATTGGTTTCAAAAAGTCTGTGAAAAGGTCTTTTCATTCCATTTGTTCACAAACTTACACACACACATATACTTCGGGGTTACCTGTGCACCCCCCCACCCAAATCAGAATTTCACTGAGCAGAGTGGAGCTTTCATAGAATGCATTTTTCCTACTAGGTGAGCATGGAGCACTCAGTTAGTGCACTCAGCGGTGTCACCTCGGAAGGTTCTCTCTGACCACAATGATTTTTTTTTTTTGTAGGAGCAGTTTTGCTTGAAACACTTTTTTGTGATGGCTGATTTCAGAAAACAGCATATGTCTCTGAAATTTTGTTTCCTGCTTAGGAAAAACTGCCATAGAAACTGTGGTGAGGTTGAACACAGCTTGCAAGGACAGCGCTATGGGAAAAACTCAAGTGGACGCGTGGTTTCTTTGTTTCAAAAAAGATGAGATGTCAATTGATGACAAACCTCATTCTGGCTCTCCCTCAGCTTTCTGAATGGATGAAAATGTTGATTCATAGCACATTTGGGATTCATTCCTCAGATTGTTAGTCTAGCTTTCTATTTAGAGGTTCTGAAAAGATTGCATAACTATGTGTGACAAAATAGATCTGATTTGTGACACATGGGGGACTGGTTTTGTCACCACAACAGTGCACCTGCTCATGTAGCCATCTTAGTGTGCCACTTGTTGGGAAAACAACAACAACAACAACACCATACCTCTCTGGCCCCAGACATTTTAATCACATGACCTCACTCTGTGTGACTTCTTTTTCTTTCTGCAAATGCAGAGGGACATGGAAAAATAGCAATTTGACGAAGTAGAAGAGGTGAAGAAGAAAATGAGAGAGGTGCTGTCAGCATTTCAAACAGACGAGTTTGAAAAATGCTTCCAGGAATGGAATCACAGATTTGACAAATGTATTAAGTATAATGGTGAGTACTTTGAAAGTGATAAGGCTGTTTTGTAAGTAAATTTAAATACATAGCGTTTGAGGGAAATTCAGGTGTGTATTTTCATCGTCTCATTTCCTCCATGAAAGTGATAAGGCTGTTTTGCAAGTAAATTTAAATACATAGCTTTTGGGGGAAATCCGTGTGTGTATTTTCATCGTCTCATTTCCTCCATGAAGTAGATATTAATATCTTCTATGTTAGATAGGAAGGAACCTGGTGATTCCAGGTAAGTCTTGGACTAAACTCACTGTATGAGGTTGATATTGAGTAAAGGAGACCAAAGAAGAAATGATGCATTTAAATTGTGGTCTGAGGAAATAGGTGCAAAAGCAAATGAGGTGAAGAAAGCAGATGGTGCTCGGTGATCTAAGATGAAACAACTGGGATCTTGAAGACTTGAAGTTAAACAAGCAGCCATCTTGTAGGGAAGAAAATAAACCAACATGGAAGACGCTCACCAGCCTATGTGATCATGAGGTGTCGACTGGAGCACATATCAGGCATCAAAGATTCAGAACAAAAAATCATATCAATGTGATTGAGTGGGAAGGTGGAACAGAGACCGAAATCCCATCTGTAGACTACTGGACGTCCCCATATAGGGAAGAGATGAGCCAGTCATGGTGTAGTATAGCACTGATAAAGCGTACAACTCTCCTCTAGCTTTTTAATGCTTCTTTCCCCCACCCCTAACCCACACCTCACTATCATGATCCAGTTCTACCTTACAAATCTGGATAGACCATAGTACACACATTGGTATAGATAAGAGCTCTCCACACATGGAATTCAGGATAGATAAAACCCTCAGGGACAGTCATGGAAGTAATGGTATGATGAGGGTTGGGGGGTGGAAGGTGAGGGAGAAAGGGGGAACCCATCACAAGGTTGGATATATAGCACCCCCAGGGGGATGAATAACAAAAAAGGTGGTGAATGAACACTAAAACAGTATAAGACATGAAATAACAACAATAATATATCATTGGGCAAGGATTCACAAGGGTGGGAGAAGGGTGGGAGAAGGGGAAAAAAGAGGAACTGATATCAAGGGCTCAAGTAGAAAGAAACTGTCTTGAAAATCTTGATGGCAACATATGTATGTGTGTATAGTAATATTGAATGACAGATGGATTGTTATAAGACTTTTAAGAGCCACCCAATAAAATGATTCATTTAAAATAAATAAATAAATAAATAAATAAATAAATAAATAAATAAATTTTGATCCTAGTGAAGATTATTGAAAGTACCATGGGCTGATAAAAGGACAGACAAGGGCTGAGCCCCGGTGGTGTAAGTGGTTGAGTGCAGGACTGCGGCCCACAGGCTTGACGGTTTAAATCCAGCAGCAGCTCTCAGGAGCAGCACTGGGTAGCACCCACGACCACCAGAGGCAGTGATGCCCCCCCCCCCAAATGATAGACAAATCTGTCTTGGAAGAAGTAAGGCAAGAGTGCTCCTTAGAAGCAAGGATGGCAAGACTTCATCTTATATATTTTGGACATACTGTCAGGAGAGACCAGACCTTGGAGAAGAGGATCTTGTTTGGCAGAGTGGAAGGACCATGAACAAGAGGAAGGTCCTCATCAAGATGGATGGATACAGCGAATGCACCAATGGGTTCAAGTATAGGAACGATTACATGGATGGCACAGGCACATAACAGCCAAAAAACTATGTCACCTGGCCTATCCTCCAAGGTAGGCTGAGATATATGGTTCAGTGGTGTTCCTTGGGAAAAAACACAGAGTGGACTTTGATTAACAGCTAGCAAAATGTGATTTGACCAGGGGCACCTGACTCAAGTCTTGGTCTTTTCAATAGCTTCATATACATGTAAAAGTTGGACATACAATAAGGAAAACCAAAGAATAATTGAAGCCTTGGATGATGACCTGGACAAAGACTCTTAAAAGGACCTTGGGCTATCAAAATAGCAAACAAATCTTTCTTGGAAGAAGTGCAGCCAGAATACTCCTTAGAAGCAAGCAGGTGAGACTGTCTTGTAAGTACTTTGGACGTGTTGTCAGAAGGGACCAGTCCTTAGAGAAGCACATCATTGTTGGCAAAATTGAGGGGGGAAGAGGAAGAATGTGGATTGACATAGTGACCTCCATAATGAGGTCCAGCATAAGAACCATTGTGAGACTGGCATGGGAACTAGTAATGTTATGTTCTGTTGCACACAGGGTTGTTGTGTGTCAGATCGGACTTGACAGGACCTAACAAGAGCAAAAAGAAATTCCTGACAAGTGGCAAAAGCAGGATCTAACCAAATCTTTCAGACCCCAGATCTAAGACTCATTTCCAGTAAACCATTTCTAGCTGTCTCTCTGGCATCTTCACACAAGCGCTATCACACAACACAGCTTAAGTGAAGAGTTTCAGAGTGGAGGAACATAATTCCATATTCCTCTTGTTGGCAATGCCATGGAGACTGCAACAAGGGACTTACCAAAAGAAAAGCTGATTTGACAAAGAGCTGTCAACCACAGAGCTGTCATTAATTTACACCCTTCTGTGGGGGGAGGCGGGTGTACACGCTCACACATGTGCTCTCATCCAGGACTGTAGGAACCATGGTATTGAACCAAATATTGCGTCTATACGCAGAATCTTCAGTAGTGTAGGCAAGACAGATAAAATATGATGGGTAGGAGTATAAACTACTGTTGTGTGTGTGTGTGGGGGGAGCGCAAATAAAAATATCAGCCCAGAATCGTGCAGGCAAGAAGAGACTACAGGAAGAAGAATGAAGAACGAACAGAATGTAGTTTGAAAAATAAAGCTGGAAAGTGAAGAAGCAGACAGATAATTGATAAAGAAAAATACTCAATTCACCCTAGCCCATTCTTATCTCTGCCCCCGATCTATCTGCAGACATGGTGTTCACTGTTCAAAACCAAACCTTTGGTGTCTCATGCTTTCAATTTACAAACCATCTAAATTTTTTTTAATTCCTGTCCCCCCCCATCTTAACTTTTTTTATGGGTGGTATGTGCACCTTTTATAAGACTGTATATTATTGAGAACTATGTTTTTCAATGCACAAATCTGGACTTACACATGCTACATAGTTAGCTTATTTGTAGCAGAGATTCCTCGTTGCCTCAATTTCCTTGGTTAAAGAGGTTAAAGAATCTCTGATTTTAGCAGGACACATAGACACATGGAGTAAAGACTTTCCTTTCTGCCTTCCCTTGCAGCTAGAATGAATGATGAGACTAAATTATGCATGTAAAATTGCGTGTGGTGTGAAACTTCTGGGAAATTCTTGTCAAAAGGAGAAAGCTTATTGTTCACCTTTTCCTTTGAAGTGGCCATAATGTGGATATGAGTTAATCCCTGCATGTGCATTTTAGACAGTGAAACTCTATGGAAGTCACATCCTTAAGCTGAAATAGCATAAAGAATAATCCTGAGTTGTGGATAGTACCATCTGACTACTTTACCGATTCTGGATTGCCAAATTCCAGTCTCCCTTTAAGTGAAGCAGAAATAAGTAGTGTATGATTTAAAATTCTAATCTTTTGGATTTTTAATATTTACATTAGTAGATCTGGAGTTTTCTTGAGGGAAGGTTTTAAATCATGAATCTGTTTCTTTAGTAGGTCTAGTGATGTTAAATTGATTATATATGCCTGAGCTATGATATTTTATATTTTCAATTAATTGTTTGGAAAAAGTGGATTGCAAAAAATGTCATTTTTGGTTTTTGGGGCACAGTATATGTAACTATGCATTGAAATATGTATGATGAAAAATGACATATGAGCCCCCAATAAAATGATTAAATTTTTAAAAATGTAATTTTGTGACATACCCAGGAATATCAAAAAGAACCTTTCAAAATTCTATCTTCTACACCACCAGCTGCCATCAAAATTCTATCTTGAAGTCCAATGTCATCTGTGATAAGAAAGTGTGCATATATATATGAAAATCCAGTTAATACAACTATTATTAAAATTTATGTACCAGTCACTAAAGCTAGTGATAAAGAAACTGAAGAATTATACCACTCTCTCTCTCTCTCTCTCTCTCCTGATTTTTCTTTCTTGTGGGTCAACATTCTCATCTCCCCTTTAACCAAGTCATCATCTGTCAATGTGCTAGTGCAGTGGTTGGCAAACTATGGGTAGCTCATGAGCCACATACAGCTCTTTCAGTGTGAACGTGTGGCTCTGAGGTGACATTGAAAACATTTGAAGGTTGTTATTTCAGATCACGGTGATTTCATTTGTTTGGAAAAAAAATTAAGACTCTTGAGTGATTTTTAAAGTTGTTAGGAAGGACAAGATTGGCTCTTCGGTCTCAAGACTTTGTTGACCCCTGCTATCATACATTGCTTCATCTACCTAAGCTTACCCTCTGCCCCCTTGGTAGCAGGTAACATCCAAAGTACATTATCTTTGGTGTGACAATTTTTGCATTAGCTTTATCCTGATACTAGTGATCTCATTTTATATATATGTATGTATGTATGTATGTATGTGCATGCATATATATATATATAAATCCTGTGTGTATTTGAAATCCTGTATTGACAATGATTTTTGCAATAAACATCGAGAACCTGTATTGCCAGAATATCAAATGCCAGATCTACACCAAACATCTTACATCTTGCTGTTGTGTTTTGCCCCTGACTCAAAGCAATCCCGTGTACAGTGGGATTAGGACCTGTGCTTCACTGCTTCCGTGCCTGCTTTTTAAAGATAGGTCACCAGGCCTTTCTTCCAACTCCACCTTCATCTGAAATCTGAGGAGCACTTTAGCAGTATACAGACTGCCACTGAGAGCAAATTGTGACTGTGCACAAAGTGCATTGGCTGAGATTCAAACCTGGGTCTTTCACACAGAGGGTAAGAATTCTATCACTTAGCCATTGAACCATCACCCAGATAATTGGTCCTAACCACCTTCTTATTCTATTGTACTGCCATATTGTGGTAATCTCTCTGTCTTCTGCATCAGGCTGGCAGGACTGAGTTCTTCTGTTAATCTTTATGCTCTCAGTTACCTACTGCACCACTCACTAAATATTCACCAGGTAATACAAATTTACATGAACCCAGCTATTTAAATGTAACTAGAGAGCATTTCAGAATTGCATTGATAACCTAATGGGCTATTAACAGTACAAAACTACCAGGCACTCTGTGGTAGAAGAATTGGGCTTTCTACTTCCATAAAGATTTACAGTATACCAGAATCACAAGGACAGTCCCCTTCTGTCCTACAGGGTCACTATGAGTCAGAATCTAATAGATGGCAGTGAATTTTTGAAAGCCTGAGAGGATATCTCAGACCCATCAACCACTTTACATCTGTTACCACACCGTAAGTGGAGTCAATATTAGATTTTAGTCCTTGCTTCCTTTGTGACATAAAAGACATGGCTTAATCTTTCATATTTTATGTTGCAAGCAGGTAGTAGAGAAAAGGATTGCAGGCAGTCTTTTTGCATTTGGTCAATAGAATGTTCAAAATCTGATATTCCCTGCTAGGGAAAAAAATTGTCTGGCTTGAGGATGTAGTGATACAAATATGAAAAAGCACTAAGATGAACTCAAAATTCCTTTCAAACACAGATACCTTTTTGCTGACTTTTCCATCATCATCCTCTCTCTACTACTATTTCAATATCACTCTGTCCACTGGGCTACCTTGATAAATTGTAAAGTACAATTTTGCAGGCAGACAGCTGAGGAAGATCTCATGAAGAATTCTCTTTTGATAAGATACTCAAATGGTATATATATATATGTATATATATATATATTTGGTTCTATTGGGATATTGGGCTAAATAAAATGTGTATTAAATAATTCAGATCAGTTAAAATAACTCCTTCATTAAGATGTCATCACCTGTTTCTTTTTTTAGCTTTTCAGTTGAAATTGCTCTTATAATTACACTTTTGAAATTGCTCACGTAATTACACATGTTACTTATGTCATAGTTTTGTTGGACATTGCTTCAGCAAATGTCTGCAGACCAGCTTCTCTAATCCTGAGGGAAAGCAACTATGTTTTGAACCATAAGTTATAGTTATGTTATTAGGACTTTTTACCTTTTGGCTGTGAATAAGTGTGAGGTACATCCAGTGTTTTAAGTAATGGGTAAGCCCCATGAGAGACCTGGAGTGCCATTGGTATGTCATTTCTACAGGCACAAAAAGGTAATATTTATTTTCTGAGAAAAGGATAACTTGTTATTTTGGGACACGAATTCAATACCCAAACAACTAACGTAAAGTCTCTTTTTCTCTCTCATCTATCCTCGAGCTTTAGGCAATTGGAGCCATTGATAATCAACGATGTAAAATAAGTAGCACAACTCGTCAAAATTAGTTCTATTAATTCATGGAATCCACAAATGTGAGCATGAAAAGTAAATAACTTTGAGTTCATGATCAGAATTTCAATAAGGGCTGGCTACTTGATTAAAATCAAGTGGCTTTTAAAATCTGGAAATTAAATGGAATGAATTTCCCCTGAATGCTGTCTGCCACAAATAGAACTTTCAGAATGATGAAAGTTCAGGGATGTTTTTACTCCTTTTTATAAACCTCAATCCCAAATGATGGAAAAAATATCAGTTGTCACATGGATCCAAGGAGGTAATTGAGTATTTCCTTTATTAGACACATAAGAGGGGATTGTTGATGCACCAAGACCTCAAATGAAACGAGTCCAGGGAAAGCACAGAACTTTGCTTTCTCATTCTTTGTATTCTGCCACAGCCTTCGATGATTAAAGATTGGAAAAATACGCCAATGAGAAACCGTGATTGGAATGTGGTTATTCAGAGATGGCCCTTGATGATAGCCCCTCTGTACAAAGGATCTTGTGTAGAGGGTGAGTCAGCTATTTTCTTGAAGGCATAGGAAAAAACTCCCCCTTCGCTTGCTTCAAAGCTCTCTGCTCCTCTTCCTTAGAAGAACTGTCTTTGAAATTTCGTATTAAAAAACGAAAAGGTAAACTAAAACAGAGTACACATATTAAAACAAAAACCTAAATTGAACGACTTCAGGGCACAGAGGACTTCCATTTCATGGGGAAAGTAATGTTTGATCAGGGAGCGTTGGTCGCATAGTGCGTGGGTTCTGATTCGGGCTGGTACGCACGAGGTCAAATCAAACCCACCAGGCACTCCATGGTAGAAAAACGAGGCTGCCTACGCCCATAAAAATGGACGGTCTCAGAAAACCACAAGGACCATTCCACCTTGCCCTGCAGAGTCATTATGAATGGATTGGAGGGCAGTAAGTTTGGTTTGATGGTTTGAATGTTTAATATTTGCATATATTGGACCCAGACCGAGTAGTTCCTGTTACAGGTAACATCTCATGCTATTGTCCCCATACGTGCGGAGGGCGTGTATGTTGTCTGGTCTCCCAGGTGAGGAGAGAGCCTCAGAAAACGTGAAGTACGCTGGATAGAAGTGGAGGTGAGTACTCTAGTTCGTGCTCAGGCAAAAGACATCATCTCCGAGAGGTAGTTAACAGCCTACCAAACTCATAAATCTAAGCAAAACATCAATCACAACTTTAATAGACACCAGTGCCCACAATGAAAAGAACTGATCTTCCCAACCCACTCTTAATTTTATTACAGGCATGTCCCTAGCTTTTGCTATGACTCTTCCTGCTTGTCTATTTTTAACCGTTCCCAGCCTTTCGAGGGCAGGCGGATACACAGTAAAATGCCAATCAAACTACCGGAATAACAGTTTTAATTTTTTTCTGTTAAGTTTGTTCTTTCCCTGACTGTACTTAACAGTGCTTTCAGATGATCAATCTTCACTTCCTTAGCCTCGGTTTTTTGTCTTTATAAGAGGAAATGGGAACAAGTGCTTACCATTTTCTCAATTCCTAAGATGTATTTAAAACAAAAAATACACCTTTTTTCTTAAGATACTTCATAACAGGTCTGTATATCTCCTTTTGATATTCTAGGCTACCATATAACTCAATATTTTAACTATTCCCCATATTCTACTGCTCTCAAGGTCAGCTCAATAATGACATCACTCATCTGCTTGCTTAAGGGCCTTCAAACCCACTGTATTTCTTATTTAACCATTAGATCTTCGTTTATAACCTGAGTATCCCACTCGGGATATGTAACTCATAGGAAATTATCTTCAGCATGTTAGGAAAAAAATAAAACTTTAAATGGTAACAATATTTGAAGACAATCTTCCATAACTATCTTAATATTTTTGAAGTGGACAGAAGTCTACTTTAATACTTATCCTTGAATATTCTGAGCAAGTTTCTTTTCTTCTTTACTATCACCTTTGTTGTAGAATATACTGTTTTACAGGTAGTTTTCTATTGGGAGTAATTAAAATGATATAGATAAATATAATGTAAAAACAAGCATCCATTAAGAATTTTGATAGTATTCTAAGGTAGGGAAATCATGCCCATCATTTGAAAGCATGGCACATTTATAATTTTAGAACTGGGAATCCTCAAATGATTAATTAGCTTTGTGCTGTTTTGATGTCACTCACCTTGCCATTGCAGCCAAATCTTGTCACTGTCTTCCTTCTTGGGCACAGAAAAGTCTGTGCACAGATGAAGCTTTTAAGATTCAAGTTTCTCAAGCAACTGTGACACACGACATTCATATTAATCCAGGAAAGAGTATGTGGCTAGTCTTCCATAAGTTTTGTCTCCCTGAGTGTAATACATACTTCTTTAAAGTGTGTGATGTTTCTAGAGTCATCACAGGTTTGAAAGGGGCACCCAGGGGGCATTTTCCAAGGAAATGAAGAGCTTTTCTTCTCCATTCTGAGGCTAATTCAGTCGGACACCCTTGTGAAGACTCTTATCTTCTTACCTCTACAATAGAGGGCTGGTGGACTGACTTCAGATTCCAGGCCAAAAATTATACTCACTATATGTCCCATGTTTATAAAACTTCAAAAAAATGTTATTGATGATCAATGAGCCCCCCCAAAAAATTTTAAAGCATCTCTCAGAAGACTCATAACAATGCCAAGACAGATTTTTTTTGGTGGGTTTTTCTTTTTACATACTTCTTTAAAGTGTGTGAAAATGAGGGATGGGATTTTTTTTTAAGCCATTGTCAAAAATCCCTCTGAACTAGAATTCTCGTGGCAGGTGATATTTGAGTTCCTTGAGTCAAGAGGAGAACATAGAAGATTTAGTGAGCAGTCTTTCCAAATATTTGAATTCAGTCAAATAGTCAATGACCTCGAAGAGACAGAAGTGATAGGGAATTTGATGTGCTTTTTATTTTTCAATAAATGCACTCCATGTCCCCATTGCCTTCTGTTTTCCTTTCAAAGGGTGGGGAATTGCATTCTGTCATTTGTCATTTGAGGTGTCTAATATTGATGGTTTAACAGCAATATGCCAAAGTCACAATGGGATAGGTGGTTTTGCATGGAAGGCCAGATAATAGTTTTCTGAGAATAGTGCTGAGAGATGCATTTAGAAGACACATAAACCAATTCTCAAAGGAAACACCAACGATCTATGCTGTCAATCTTAAATTCCCCTGCTTTAAAAGAAAGGTCAAAAAAAAAAGTTTTTATTCCTTTTCAACTCAACAACTCCATAGCTTTATGAAGAGGAGTTGAAAGCCAATTAAGCACCATATCACAATTATAACATGTTCCATTTTTCTTCTTTTGTGAGGATGCCCTCCCTCTTCAAAGGAAATTAGGAATCCCTAAAAAGGGATTCTGGATCATTCCAGGCCTTTATGTTCCGTGTCAGGTAAAGTAGCAGAAGAAAGCTGACACTTGCAATGTAATGCACACTGGGAGGAATGTACTAGTTTGCGTTTGGGAAAAGAGAAGGTTTTCTTTCACTACACATTGTAATAAGAAAGCACATTTAGAAATCTTTTGTGCTCATCTCATAAGAAATCCAGATGTCAGGATTACTAGTGCTCTGTGTCACAGACTAAAGGGTAGTATCCTCATTGTAATTTAAAAAGTCACCTAAGAGGATTTAATCATTTGGGTCCTAACAGAGCCCTTTCTACCAAGATTGTACCTTACATCCTAGTGTTTCATAAGTCATTGTGAATGAGTGAAGCTCAACCATCTCCTGGAAGATCGGTTTCCAAGAGCATTCTGAGTGGTTCGGAGGAGGGACACACTGGTGTCACATAGTGCCTCGCCACAAAACAGACACAAAATTCCATATGGCAGTAATAGCATAGAAAATGTCTTTCTTTCATCCTGGAAGACCTCAGAGGGTTCTGTAAAAACAAATGCATATGCTTAAACATGGGTCCCTTTGAGGAGAACAAAAGTGTGTCTTTGATGGCAGACACTAACACCAGATAACTGTTTTAGGTTTCTTCAAACTGCAGTGATGGGATCCAGACCAGCAGGGAGGTAAGGACAGGGTGGGGTTATGGAAAGATAATAGTTTATGTGTTAGGAAGTATAGAGATAATTAGGATAGCTATCATCATCATCGTTAGCATGAAGAGATCATCGTTTTTCAAGGGAGTTGGGTAACTTGAGCCTGAAGCAACAGCAAGATCATATTTCTCTGGCCTGTCTGCATAAAATTGGAATCTTTTGAAACATGTCCCAGAGCCTTACTGTGGACCAGGCTGACTCACGTAGCTAAGGCTAAAGAGTTAACTGATGGCAAAAATCTCTACGATGCATGTGTTAAAATGTCTATAGATTTCAACCAGAATACCATCATTTATGCTGCTGACATATGTGAGCAATTTTAGAACATCGAATCATAAGACAGGTAGCCAAACAGCAATTGGAATGGTGAAATTCTTGTCACCGTCTAGAAATGTGATTGGATTTTGTCAAGCAACAATCATCTTCTAAGAAAGACTGGAGAGATGGGCGGGGTGGGGGGTAGACCAATGGGCAGCCTATCAATTATTGCAGTGGTTTAACTTCATAGTGAAATAGGTCTGCACCTAAACAGACCCATTAGTACAAGTCTTCGTACATCAGGGAAAAGCCACAATGTTATCATGCTTATTTATGTGGCCTTGAGCTTCTTTGAAGCTCAGGCTTCCTGCCTGTAAATTAGAAAACATGATTTCTTGGGATTTTGAAGATTAAGTGTCATGGTCCGTATAAAGAGTTCGACCAACATTGATGTACTGCCTCATGCCATCCATGCTGACTCTTGGTGACCCTGTGTGTATCTGAATGGAAGTGTGCTCTCTAGACTTTTCAATGTCAGACTTTTTAGAGATGGATCTCCGGGTCTTTTTGCCAAGGTGTCCATGGGCAACCCTTTCTCAGTGGTCCCAAGAATTCTCAGACCATGATAGCCAGTTCATAAACATCGACTAGTTTTCTCTGTCATGCTCCCATTCGAAGAGGGAGAGTGAATGATTCTCCGAAGTCCTCTGTGGCTTAACTGACACTCATTTGGAAGCAGGAAAGAGTTCAGTGTAGTATGTCTGAAAGAAACAGTCTAAGAGGTCATCATAAAAAGAGTGCTAAATTTGTCTGCTTTGGTGTCTTTTCTGGAAATACTAGCTGTAGCTTTGAGTTCTTTAAATACTGGGCTTTTATCTAGTGATGATGCTTCCCATTTGCTGGACACTTACAGGGTAAAGACTTCTACTTTCATAGCCATGATTGTGGTTCCCAAAATCAATCTCTCTCTCTACTTCTCTCTCTCTCTCTCTCTCTCTCTCTCTCTCTCTCTCTCATACACACACACACACACACACACACACACACACACCACCATCATCATCATCATCCTGGCAGATGAGAAAAAGACCTTCACAGAAAGTAGAGAGCTGATACTCTAAACATTTCCCTCTATAGAGCGATAGTCCCAAATCAGCTATCAAGTGATAGCTAATAGATGACATTCATCTTAATTAAAATATTCCCATAAACTATTACAATGAAGTCTTCGTGTTGATGAACACATTCAACCCTTCTATGGGTGCAATCAAAATAAAAGGGAAACAAACACAATTGCATCTAAGAAGTGTAAAATCTTGTTACCATCCCGTTACTTCTTGCTTCACAACAGAAATACCATTGTCTTAACTGCCTTGGCTTGAGTCCTTAGAGTGACTTTTCTTCTTCTTTGTCTCTCCATCCATCCAACTAGGAGATTATCCAAATGCTTCTCCATGTCTCTTGGAGCTATCCTGTGGGTTCCCTCCTCCCTGTCCCCATGCCAGGTAGCAGCATTACCTTTGGATTTCTAAACAGAGACTCTATAGTCTGGTGGCCTTGAGGTCTCTATCTTTTCATCGGTACCTGAACACAACCCATCGATTCATTTAGATGGTCAAAACACTGCCTCTGCCCTGTATTTAGAAAACTCTTTGCAAACCCCTCTTGGAGGACCTTGGTGGTGCAGATGGTTAATGCAGTCGGTTGCATTAGAGTTTAGAGATGTGCATTCACCCAGAGGCACCTTGGCGGGATGATCTACTTATGACAAAGCCAATGAAAACGGCCAGGAGCCAGGTTCTACTCTGATGCAGAAGGGGTCACCAGAAGTAGGAATGGACTTCATAGAGACTGATTCACTTTAACAGGGTCCTATGCTGCCCCCAGTGTCCACTGCTTCTTCCAGGGAAAGAAGGCCCTTTGCTCTTGCCATTCCGTGGCATCTTTCTCCCTGAACTTGCATGTACCTTCAAAACTTGGAACATTTAAACCTTCCCTTGTCTGCTGTATTAGTCTAGGTAGACTAGAGAAACAAATTCATGAACAAACATATGTATATAAGAGAGAGGTTTATATACAATAAGAATGGAACATTAAGAAAGCATTCCAAGCCAGTCCAGTTCAAGTCCATATGTCTGATATTAGCCCATATGTCTGATACCAGTCCATAAGTCCTCTTCAGACTCACAAAGCACATGCAATGATGCCAGGACAATCATTGACCAGTGGGAACAGACTCTTGTGGTGGTAGAAGCATTTCAGCCCAGGATTTCTCTGTGGCTTCTCAAGCATCACAGCACTGGCAAAATATGTGGTTTTTCCAGCTTCAGAGGTCTGGTTCCATCAGGGTAAACCCATGTTGCTTCTCCTCCAGGATGTTTCATAGGGAGTCAGTCTTGTGCCTTGTCAGTAGAGCATCTCCAAGGGACTGAGCCATAAGTCTCTCACCTCCCAGGGGAAAATACAGCCAAGTTTCCCAGAATTCTCAGAAGAAAGCCATGCCCACACAGAGGTCTCATGGGCTATCTCCAGATTGACAAGCCAAACTTCACCCCTACTCCCGATCCTGAAATTGACATGATTAGTGACTGCCACACCCACCTTTCCGCTTATTGCCTTCTGGCCTCATGTCCACTCATCTGTTGGTGTATAGAGTATTTGTTCATTCATTACGTCTTCTGAATAGGAAGAGCAAATACTTTTGAGATTCCCTCACATTGTTACCACATGTCCATATGCCCATGTCTTAATTTAGTAAGCCTGACTCTTTGTGACCACGGTAGGATGACTTCAAAATGTGGTGGGGGTCACATTTCATATTGTTTAATAACTCATGTTTTATTCATTTTTTTTGTTAAAATTTACAGTGAAGGTTTACAGAGATCTTTCCATTCAACAATTCATTCAGGCTTTGATTGCAGTCCCTACAATGTAGCATCCCTTAAACCTGCTTCCTTCCTGTGTTTGCTGTCGCCATCCTTCCTCTTTCCCTTACCCCTCTGAACCTTGTTCTTGAGTAAATGATGTCTTTTATATCTCCCATGGTTGACTGTCTAACATGTGCATCTTTCACAGTTCCCCTCACAGACATGTCATTATTTGGTTGAAAATTGAACTCGGGGTGTCGGTGGGCGGGGGGTGGGGGTAGGGGTTGAGTTCATTATCAGACCTGAAGGCCACAGACTTGACAGTTCAATCTGGTCTTTTGTTTTTCCCCTACAACTTAAGAGTCCTCTTTCAGATTTTGAGCCACTCTATCGAGGACTTTTTAATGTGATCCTTTTCAAAGTGGCTGCTTACTGGGCACCATTTAATTCTTCTGGTCTTGGTGTCATGAGGACTGATATTGATAGTCATATTATTTAGTCCATTGGACTTATTGTTTCTGTGCAGCTTCTATTTTCATCACTTTTCTTACCTTCAGACAGAGAGACTAGTAGTTGTCTCCAAACATTCAAGATCCCATTCACTACTCACCAAAGTAGGATGTAGAACATTGTCTTTGTGAATTGTGTTGTGACACTTGACCGTGGTGTTCCACCTAGATTGTGGTCATGAGCACCCAAGAGCAGAGATTCGGTCTGTTGAGGTGCCCAATGCATATCTATAATGTTTTCATAACTTTGGCCTCTGTATGCTCCACCACATTCATGGATATTTGGGCAGGAAAAGTAAATATATGCTGCCAAAGGTACACATATCCTCTATCAAATCTGTCAATACCTGTGGGCATTCTCCTGTCTGCCTCCAAGATTCCTTCAGCTCACATATTTAGCTTTGAATCACTTTGTAGGTCACTGTTATTTTAGGGTTAGTAGGTAGTGTGTGCTATTTCTTTGATGTTGTTTGTTGGCATAGTGGATTGTGAGGTGTGCTGCAAGCTGAAAGGTTAGCAATTTGGACCCACTGGCAACTCTGATGAAGAAAAGTGAGACTTTCAGCTTCTGTAAAGAGTCACCACCTTGGAAACTTAAGGGTGCAGTTTTCTTATGTCCTATAAAGCTTCTGGGTCAGAATTGATGCGGTGGCAGTGAGATTTCTTAGACCATGTGTGTGAACAATGTCGGAAGTCTCAAGAGAAGATGGAAGGAACATACAGAGTCATTGTAACAAAAAGAACGGGTTGGTGTTCCATGATTTCAGACAGAACCAATTAAGAACCAATATAAAGCAAGAAATCCCAAGCTACACTGGAGGGCTTGACCAAAAACAAACAAACAAACAAGATTTCAGAAAATTTTGAAATAATAATCAAAATGATTCAACAAATAGATTCAATGGTGGGGGGGGGGGAAAGCTATTGTAGGGAAATAATAAAAATAATAATGGTTCCTGGGGTATAGATTGGGGAAGGGAGAGGATGAAGGAGAGCTGATCTCAAGGAATTCAAGAAAATAGAAAATGTTTTCAAAATGACTGTGGTGGCAATTGTAAACTAATGCTTGATGTAACTGAACTATGGAGTGTTTTATCTGCAAGAGCTCCCAATAAAA
>PVJH01033246.1:0-21780 GCA_004026705.1 Nesogale talazaci
CCTTGTATAGTTGCAGGTGGTACTAGTCAAATATGCATTAAATGGTAGGATTGTTCTTAGAAAAGGTCAATGGTCAGTTCTGGGGGAAAGTGAAGGGAGGAGGACTGGTTAAAGCCAATCAGAAAGTTGTCTTGGAAGGAGGAATAAGCTTTTGAGTGCGAAGGATAATGTAAGTAAGGGACATTGTTGGGGGGGGCCTATCAGGGATGGCCTGTGCACAGAAGTAAGAGACTCTGAAAGAGAAGGAAAGCCTGGCAGGTTGTCAGGGTAGCAGGTGGGAGGCTTGGAGCAGCACAGGTAGGGTTGAGAGGAAAATTGGTGGTATTATTAATGCTGGGACCTGCTAAGTCAGAATTAACTCCACTCGATAGCAGTGGGTATTTATCTTTTATTTTGTTTCTGTGGGGGTACCTGCTGAATGATGGCTTTTTGAATATACTTTCTCTGCTGGCCAGATAACAAAAACTCCTTGACAACTGACATGATGAAAGCCCCAATGACCATCATAGATTGGGAACAATGTTCAAGGATATTTCCAAAGCTTACCAAAAATATGCTGTGTGCTGGATACAAGAACGAAAGCTATGATGCCTGCCAGGTAACTAGAGGGTGCCCCACCCTCGCTGCACAGGCCTCCTCTCCATTGGGGCTATCAGGGCAAGGGGGTGCTATTTCTGCAAGGCTTAATTCAGAGTTTGGGACAAGAGTCAGAGCCTGGGGCCAGGGTGGTGGGTTGTAGATTGCAAATTCTTTGGCTATTCATCTCATGAATAGCATCCTTGGAGCACAGCCACCCTGCACAAGCATTTCTGGTTGTTTCCAGGCAGACCAAGCAAATAGGGACCCAAGGTTGATAATCAGTTCTTGGAATTCTAAAAACACAAAGAGCAAGAACAATTAGAGGACCATGCAATGGACCATTTTGACTGATTAATTTAGAAATCTTTGTAATGTAGTTCTCAGGAACACATCCATGAATAAAATAAGGCTTTTCCTTGAGAGGAGTCCACAGTGTTCTGAGCAGACGGTGAAAAAACAGGTAGCTCTAATTATCTTCCTCTGATTCCAAAGATAAAACTGTGGGCATGGCCTTTAGAACTCAAAGATGTTCTTTGTCTTAGAGGGGCCACGAGGATGAGACCACTTTGTACCAGCTGGAAGTTAGGTCCCTACTCCCGTTGTGAGAAGTGAGTCTGTCTCCTTGTGGGTGGAAAGCTACAAGTGCAGATCATCATTCCCTAAGTTTTTATATATTCTGCAAAGTGATATAAAGTCCCGCCAAAGGCGAAAAAAGAGAGTATTTAGCTACAGTAGTCTCCATCATTGTTTAATATGAAGATATTGGTAATTTTCCCTGCTAAACTATCAGATAGGAGGGCCTTGAGACTGGGAATATTTGGGGGGGGGGAATATGGGACTAGTGGGACTATTTGAGTAGTGTTGATTGGTAAAAGAGAACAAAGAGGCACCTCTGAAGTAAGAAGTTGGCGGTTGCAGCATGATGTCAGCCAAGTCATGGCTCTGAAGAACAACGTGAAAACCAAAAGAAGAGATAAAAGCAGTGTTATATATGTCTTATATTTTCTTCACATCCTGAGTGATGTGAAATATTTAAAAACAGAGAGTTGGGCCTTCTGGTATAAGACAGATGAAATAGGACCCTTTCTCTCTACCCCTTCCTTTAAATATGGCTTAAAAACCTTGGGCATTATATATAAAGCAAAAAGAGACTTGGGAAAGAGAAGTGAAAAAGGTGGTCAGACTAGAGATCCTCAAACTTAAGGAATGGCCAAGTGATGGATTCCTTGGAGTTTTATTTTTGTCTCCTGTATGACCCTGACTGAGTGCTGGAGAAGTCCATTCCCCAGAAATCCAGAGGGGCAGAGACAAAACATACCAAAGAAAGCAAAACTAGGAAAACAGCGACTAAAAGACAGGGGAGTCAGAATTTTTACCACCACTGGGGAGCTGGCTTTTCTTCTTCCTTCCTTCTTCCTTCCTTTCTTCCACTACCCTGTAGTAATGACCCATCCCTTCCAACCTCAGGGTCAGTGGCAGCCACTGAAGGATCTGAATTTCTATTCTCATCCAACAGTAAAGAATTGGTGCTCCTTTCCCCAATGCCTTGGCTTCAGATATTGCCAGTTGAAATAGAAAATTCAGATGCTATCCAGAGTCTCTTAATTCTCCAAATGCCTAAGAAGTATGATATCTAAAGAATTGCACTAGAGTACATGGATTCAATTTAGTGACAACATAGAATAAAACAACTAAAATATGAGTTAAGAATCAATTTTTAATTGAGAACACAGGGTGACAATTTCCATTAAAATTAACTCAAAATGGGCCATGCCCTCCCATGTAAATATAAAACACAAACCTTTTAGGGGAGGCAACAGCATAGACTGTCATTAGGACGTAGAACTAGGAGAAGAGTTCTAAGACGTGAACCAAAATCATAATCCACAGAAGGACACATAGATAGATGGGAGCTCATTACAAGTGTAAGACTTTAACCCCTTGAAGCATCTTGTTAAGATGCTGAAGAGAGAAGCACTAGAGTGAGAAAAAGTATCTAACAAAGAAATCTAAACTATATAAAGAACTCCCAAATCTCGACAGTAAAAAACAAAAAAGCTATCCAGATAGAAAATAAGCTATCCAGATAGAAAACATGGGAAGAGAATACCCACCACGCATGTGGAATATGTGCAATATCATTAGTCATTTAGTCATTAGGGAAATGCCAGAAAATCACAATGAGATCTTACCACAAAACTATTGGAAATGCTAAAATATAAACTAACATCAAACGCTAACAAGAAAGCCACATGGAGCTTGGTGACAGAGAAAGCCTTCCCTATAGCTTGCGGCCTGAGTTCAAACTTCTACATGTCTATCAGAACAAAAGAGTTCAACAGTTAAAGCCAAAAACCAGATACTGATTAGGTGGTGAAGGACCTCGATCACTCACACCTGACTGGAGGGAATTGTAGATGGTACAATCACTCTGGACAACAAGACAACTGTTTTGTGGTAAAGTAAACATGCCCAGAAATTGTACTCGTGGGTATTCATCACATAAAAAGAAAAGTCTATGTCATGCAAAAACTCGTACACAGATGTCATAGCTCTTTTATTCATAATGGCCAAAAATACAGCACAGCTATACCCTGGAACGCTGTTTCCACTGATTCGGCTCTAACAGACGAAAGCGTTGCCCAGTTGTGCGTCATACTGTTGGTAGATATTGTCCAGTTAGTTCCAGTTCATGGCAACCTTATGTACAATAGAACAAAAAAATCTCACTCAGCCCTGTGCCATCCTCACGAGTATGAGCAATAAAAAGGGAAGAGAATATTTATATATGCAGTACTTGGATGAATATGCATGGTCTTCTGCTGAGTGAAGCAAACCAGTCTGAAAGGTTTACATATAATATGATTCCATTTGCATACTATTTTCCAAATGGCTAAGAGAAATGAAGAACAGTGGAATTTGTTACACTGACAGTAAAGAGAAACCTGGGTTGGTTGTTACAGATAAAGAAGGGGTTTTGAGGTGGGAGGGATGTGCATGTGGCCATCAAGGGGCAGCACGAGAGAAACAGTTCTATAGTAAAATACATAGAATCGCCACGAGTCAGAATTGATTCCTGCACAAGTGGTCCTTTGACTATCCCGAGCACATCAGCCAGTACAGCTTTAGAGAAATCTGATTTCACTCCACAATATCCTAGACTCATAGACTTTTAGAGGTGTAAGAGGATGTATAAAGATGTAAAATCGGGAGCGGGAGGACAGGGCACGGCGGGGAACACAGCGGCTGCGGGGGTCTCCTTTGAGTATCAGCGGCGGCAGCGGCAACAGCGACAACCACAACTATGATTACTGCATCTGCGATTAGCGCTCTTTCATCCCTGGTTGTTTGTGGTCGCTCTTCTCCTTTCTTTTCCGGGTATGTCTCGTCTACTTCCCCCGGCTGCAACCCTAATCCTACATAAAGGCATGACTTTCCGGTATCGCAGGGAAAACAGGGTGCACACCCAGAAACTATTTCCCCACCACCACTTGTTGAAAAACTGATCTGTAGACGTCTCCATATTTGAATGAATGGAAACTTCCAGGTTTTGATGCGTCTCTGCTTTTGCTTGGAGTCTCTTCAGCTATAAGTATCAAGGCGAAAACAACTGGAAACTAATCCAGATCCTTATTCAAAGGCAGAATGGAACGATTTGTAGTAACAGCCCCTCCTGCTCGAAACCGTTCAAAGACTGCTTCTTTTGTGACTCCCTTGCATCGAGTCACTGAGTTTGGAGGTAGGCTGCATGAAGATGGAGGAAAACTCTTCTGCACTTCTTGCAATGTGGTTCTCAATCACGTTCGCAAGTCTGCCATTAGGGACCACCTTAAGTCCAAGACTCATACTAAGAGGAAGGCAGAATTTGAAGAACAGAATGTGAGAAAGAAGCAGAGGCCTCTTACTGCAACAGTACTGCACAAACAGACAAAGTCGGTGTTATCCAGGATTTTGTGAAAATGTGCCTGGAAGCCAACATGCCACTCGAGAAGACTGACCACCCAGTTGTTCCTGCTTTCCTATCCCGCCTTGTGAAGAATGGAGGCTCCATACCTAAGTCAGACCAGGTGATGGGTCTGAAGAGCATATCTGCCTGATGGGTGTGAGAGTGAGAGTCAGATTCTCAACTCACAATATGGTTGACCAGGAGGTTACCACCACTGTGATCAAGATAAATAATGTGGATCATTAAAGTGAGGTGTTTAAAAAAAAAGATAAAAAATCAAAACCTTGTTTTACAGATGGGAAAGCAAACTCCAGTAATTGACCTAGTTATTTGAATCCATCATTCCCTTTGATAGCTGAGAGGATCAGAAGCAGTATAATAAGTTGTATAGTTTATTCATGCATATCAAAGAAGTCCTTCCTCTCTACTCCTCTGTAAAGTGGGGTGAGGAGGTTTAACTCTCCCGTGTAACAGATGACGATGCAGGAATGTAGAATTTAAGTGATTTGTCCAAACTTAATACCAGGCAGCGATAGAATCAGACCTGGAATTCAGGTCCTATTTCTTTACCAACAAATTGGATAGGAGTGATCAACTGGTACCCTTATCTCACTGTGGGAGACCTTAAGAGTATATATGACACACCACGCGATAGGTCTTTGACCACTGATATTGGCTCTTGGGAGAAAGTCACTCATGGGTCATCAGTGTCAAGTTCCTTGTCAACTGTCATCAGATCCTCCTTACAGCCAATTCTTGCTTTCTCTCCAAGAATTAAAGAAAAACATTAAGCGACATGTATTTTCAGGTGACCTATAGCCCATAATGGGGATTCTGTTGTTTTACCCTGTCCTACAGAATCACTATGACTCAGAATCAAGTTGGTGGCCGTCAGATTGGAGTTTTTTGGTTTGATTCCCTAAATGTATGAGGCTAAATGAAAAAGTATTGTTACTAGGGTTTTAATTCATTCATGTATGAGGTTGTTACATGAAGGGGTGTTAGCCATGTGTTTGTGACCAGTGGATGGCTGCAGACAATTTCTATCAGTAATACACTTGTCTCAGTCTCTCTAGGGTGCCTTCAAGAAAAAGACCCCACGAAGACATGATTTTCTGAGAGGATATGTCCAAGCCCTTTCAGTTCAGGGGCTAGAAGGTTAGGGAACCTGATTTTTTGGAATTCCAATAGGATAATCTGACAGATTTTTCTCTAAGGTTGCTGGATAATCACAGGGGCTTATTGTAAAGAAGTCTTCAAAAAACTGAAAACTGCACTGGTGAGAAACAGGACAGGGAAGTTGTGTCAATGAGTCATTATCCATGAGACAATGCACTAACTCATTCTTCACCAGTAGCAATGAGAATGTGGTTGTAAGCCTCCCATTCACCCTACAACCCAGACTATGTTCTTCCAGACTTCTTTTTGTGCCCCAAGCCCATAGAGCACTTAAAGGAAACACAGTTTGTATTCCTCAAACTCCCCTTTTGAGATGGCACTAGTTGAAGAGCACAGAATTCTTTGGAAAAGCATCAGAGAGTTGGAACCACCCCTTCAGGAGTGCTTAGACTTAGATAGAAGATTATAAGTGCATCAAGAAATAATAGCTTTGAATGTTTGTATTTAATAAATGTTTCTATGATTGTGCAGCATTACTTTTTGACTCATCTGGCACAAAAAAATCTGGAGTGTTGTTGTTGTTATTGTTGTGGGATGTCATCCAGCCAACTCTGGCATATATCAACCCTGTGTCCAAGAGGGTAAAATGCTGCCTGATCCTGTGCCATTCTCAGAATCATGACTACGTTTGAGTCTATCCTTGCAGCCATTGTGCCAATTCATCTCTTAAAGGTCTTCTTCTCTTTTGCTGACCGTGCCTGGTCCCTCCTGACAATATCATCTACATACATGAGACTGAGTCTTGACATCCTTGTTTCTAAGGAACTTCCTGACATTGTTTCTTAGAAACAGATTTGCTCATTCTTCTAGAAGTCATGGATAGTTGATATCCTTTACCAATATCATAATTCAAAGACACCAATTATTATGTTTTCCTTACTTGTCTACCTTTCTCATGAAAGGTGATTACAAAGACCAGAGATGGAGTCTGGTATACTGTAGTCTTCAAAGTGACATTTTTGCTCTGTAACTCTTTAAAGACTACTTTTATAGCAAATTTTCCTGATGCAATGAATCCTTTGATTACTAGACGGACGCTTCCATGACCATCCTGAATCTAAGTGAAAGGAAATCCTTGATGACTTCAATGTTTTCTCCATTTATTATGGTATCCAAACGGGTTGTTGCTGAGTTATCCTCCAATTCTGGTGCTTCACTCTTCTTTGTAATATCTGACTTCTTGGATTATTTGTTCCACATAGATGTTAACTAAGTATGGTACAATATATGGCAATGAACATCTTCCTTTCCTGATTTTAAACCATGTAGTATCTCTTTGTTCCATATGGACAACTGTCTCTTGGTTCTATGTTCCACATTAGCATACTGAAGTCTTCCATAATCCCCATTCTTCTCAATGCTATACGTAGTCTGTTAAGATCCACACAGTCAAATACCTCTACACAGTCAATAAGACACAGATATATATATATCATTCCAGTATATTCTAAAATCAACACTCTTTTCACATCCTTTTCCAAATCCAGCTTGAATTTCTGGCAGTTCCCTAAGGATGCACTGCTAAAACACTTTTTGAATGATCTTCAGCAAAATTTTACTTGTGTGTGATGTTCTTAATGATTTTCAATAATTCTGAATTCTTTGGAATGAGCACAAATAAGGATCTCTTTCAGTTGGTTGGCCAGACTTCTTGGAATAAATGAGTGGATGTTTCCTGCATTGTATCTATTTGTTGAAGCCGCTCAATTGGTGTTCTGTCAATGCAATTTGTCAAGTGTCTTTTACCAATGCCTTTGGAGAAAGTTGGACTTCTTACATTAATACCAGAGGTTTAATACTACCTCCCAAAATAATTGACTGCAAATTAATTCTTTATGGTACAGTGACTATGTCTTACTTCTGTTTTTTGATGCTTCCTGAACCTTTCAATATTTTTGTCCATACAATCCTTCAATGTTATGACTTGAGGCATGAATATTTTCTTCATTTATTTTAGCATGAGAAATTCTGAATATGTTCTTCCCTTTGGTTTTCTAAGTCCAGATCTTGGCATATTTCATTATAATTTTTCTTCTCTCTCCACCCTTTGACATCTCTTCAACTCCTTATCATTCCTTCCTATCACTTTAGCTTCTTTATATCCTCGAGCATGTTAAGAGTCTCTTCTGACATAAATTATAGTTTCTCTTTTTATAGTGATATTTTCTTGCTTTGTGTATGATATCCTGATCTCATCTCACAACTTGTCTGATCTTTGGTCATTTGCGTTCAATGCATCAGATCCTTCAGCAGCATATTTTGGTCCTCAGGGACTTGCTTTAATGTTCTTCAGCTCCAATGGGAAGCTGCATGGGAGCAATTGATGGTCTAACCCACAGTCATTCCCTGATCTTGTTTTGACTGATAATATTGATCTCTCAAATGTAGTCCCTTTGATTCCTGTGGATTCTACCTGACTAAATCCAAATGAGCAATCACCATTTAGGTTGTTGAGAAAAGGTATTTGGATCGAATAAGTCATTAGTCTTGAAAATTTCTATCTTTCAAATTCCTCAGTCATTTCTATCACCAAGGTCAAATTTTCCAACTATCAAATAATCTTTTTTTGTTTCCAACATTTATCTTCATAGCACTAGCAATTATTGATTTTTTTTGTTTGATCAATTGTGAACTGCAAAATTGGTAGAAATCTTCAGTTTCTTCCTCTATTGCTTTGGTGGTTGGTATATCAATTTGAGCAGTATGGATATTATCCTATCACTGACAGCATTATAAGTCAAGATGGGTATTGACATGTTAGTAATGCATAAGAGCAAATGATAATGTCAGTTGGTAATACTTTCAAACAAATATTAGCATATCACAGATTGTTAGTTGAAGCACTTGCTGATGAAGATCAAGAATTGCAGCCTTCGGTGTAGATTACAACTCAATGTAAAGAATACTAAAATCTCCCAACTGCACCAATAGGGTAGCATCATGATACATGGAGATAAGGCTAAAACTCAAGAATTTACTCTGATTTGGATGCACGATCAATGCTCATGGAAGCTGAATTCAAGAGATCAAAATGACACATTTCATTAGGTAAATCTGCTTAACAAGACCACTTTAAAGTGCTGAAAAACCACGATGTTACTTTGGGGACTGAGGTATGCCTGACTCAAGCCATGGTATTTTCAATAGCTTCATGTGCATGTGCATGTGCATGTGCATGTTAGACATTGAATAAGGAAGACAGAAGAAGCATTTGCTCATTTGAATTATGATGCTGATGAATAATATTGAAAGTACAACGGATGGCCAAAAGAACAAAAAAAAATCTGTCTTGGAGGAAATGTGACCAGAGTGCTCAATAGAAGCAAGGATGGAAAGTCTTCATTTTACATACTTTGGATGTGGTGTGGTTGTCAGAAGAGACCCATCTCTGGAGAAGGACATCAGGCTTGGTAAAGTGGAGAAGTAGAGACATAGAGGAAAACCTTTGACAAGGTGGGCTGACACAGTGGTTGCAAAAATTGGCCAAAGCAGAACAACAGTGGTGAGGACGGTGCAGGCACAGGCAGTGTTTCTTTCTGTTGTGCATAAGGTCGCTGTAGGTAAGAACTAACTCTATGGCAACTACCAAGAAAAATAAACTACTCGCCAGTCTTCCTTTCTCCTGAGCAACGCCTATGTCATATTTCTGCTTCCTCAGGTTTAAATTTTTATGGCCAAGTCCTTCCCTCATCCCCCCTTTATCTTGAATCCTGTTCCATCCACTGCCTATACCTTAATTCTATACGCTCCCAACTTTGGGAGCTAACCTGACAGAAACGAACTTCTCTTAGAGCCTGCACACAGTGAACATTGACCAGAAGAAGAGTGGGGATTGAGATGACTGACATAGGGAGGGGGACTGGCTGCCATACGTGTACAGATTGGCTGGAATAAGAATGGAGTTGGTTGGATAAGAGTGAAGACTGACTAGGATAGGGATAAGGATTGGTTCACAATTACAAGATTTCCTTAGGCAACCTGGAAAAGTCAAATTCCATGGATTATCTTCCTTTAACAGACAGTTTCCTATTTCAAATGATGAGTTTAGGATATGACTACCTACTGAACTCTGTACTCTGTCCACAGGGTGACAGTGGGGGACCTCTAGTCTGCACCCCAGGCCCTGGCAAGAAGTGGTACCAGGTAGGCATCGTCAGCTGGGGAAAGAGCTGTGGACTGAAGGACATTCCGGGAATGTACACTTTGTTATCTAAATATGAACTCTGGATCCAGAATGTGACTCAGCTAGAAGGAAGGCCCTTTAATGCAGAGGAGATGAGAGCCCCAACCAAACAGCAACAAGTTCGCTCCCAGACTGCAGAATTTCCAAAGCCAATCGATTCAAGATTCTGCATCCTGCTTTGCCTTTTGCCTTATGTGCTATAGTGGCCCGCTACAAACAGTGAATAAAGCAGAAGTGTACGCTGTAACCAAAGGGGAGAGGGTGTGAGATGGTGCCACCAGCAGAGAGACTGGCTTGAGACAAAGGGTGCATGCTAGGGTCTGAAGTGGATAAAAGAGAGTGGAATGGGGCCAGAAAGACAGGTTGGAGTTCCGGTCTGTGAGCAGAGTTTTGTGTCCCTCTGTTACTCAGAACTCTTTCTAGTGCCAGTGACTGTACCCAACTCAAACTGGCCAGATACAGAAAGAGAGGGTATATGTGTTCGTAGATGTATATAATAGGAGGTTTGGGGTGGGGGACAGATGATGACCTCAGGTATGGTTGAACCTCAAGGCTCAGATGATATCAAAAGGGACTGTTTCTTGTTTGTGAGCATCAACTTCAAGGAAGATTTCCAGGTGGTGGCTATAGTGAGCTGTTACCTCTGGTTCACATCTTATCACATTAGCAGTCCAGAGGACCGAAAGGAAATTTTGTTCCTGATAACTTTGGCACATGTCTATTACCTATGTATGGCAGTTACATAATCTATTGTCAACTTGAGGAAGGGGTAGAATCTAACCTGTCAATCAGGTCACATTCAATGAAGCTTCTGTGTGAGCATGGCCTTCTCCTGAGGATTCTGGGAACTCCTGTCTTCCTCCCTGGAGGTAGGGCATACACTGCTTCATCTTCCTGCTGACAAGACACATAGAACTACGCTGACGGAACCAGAGCCCTAGAGCTGGAGGAACCACATGGATACCTATGTTAGCGCTGAGATGCTTCCACCACCACTGCATCCACAAGACTTTTCACCTCCTGGTCTGTGATTTCCTGTTTTCAGCATCATTTCATGTTTCAGCATGAGCATCAGTCTAACTTTTTAGACTGATATCTGTAAATATGGGAAGATATCAGACTTATGGGCTGACAGGTCTGGGTTGAGATGTTTTCGCAACATACAATTGCTCTTTGATATAAAGCTTTCTATTAAACGTAAGAGTTATCTCTGGATTTGTTTCTCTAGTCAACCCAGACTAGCACACTATGCTCTCCCTCATAAAGAGATTACTGAGGACGTGAGTGCTGTAGCAAAGTGTAGTGAAGAAACCAGAGAGTGCCCAGCTATCAGAAAGAATAGTGTCTGACTATTCAGATTAGTCACTGGTCTTCAGAAAGAATAATGTCTGAAGTCTCCAGACAGCAAAATGAGGCATCAACTAAATACACATGGAAGGGGAACACCAGCCAGTGTGATCCAAGGATCATAAATAATGGAATCCAAATCCAAGTTGTATCAGAGTTTAAATTGCGAACATCCAGTTTGCAGAAGGCTGTGTATGACAGTGAAAGCCAAAAACTAATTTGCAGAGTCCCCACATGGATTAAGCCTCCAGTGAATCCACTTTGACCATTGTCAAGGGGTGAGAATAGCCTTATTATCAGGCAGAATGCACTGTGAAGTTGATTATGTTTAAATGAAATACCTTATCACTTGGTCTCTTTTTTGACCCATTTTCGAGTTTCCATTTCTTACATATTCTACTTTCTTTTTGATGGAAACTTTCCTGATTTTGTCTAGTTACTGTTGTTTGGGGTTGTGTTTTTTCATTTGCTTGTTCTCATCCTGTTTGTATTTTGTAGGATTTTTCTGTATATGAAACCTAAGATAGGTGGATTTATAGTGATAGAATTAGATTGATAATTGCTGAGGGGCATAGCAGGGAGGGTGGTGGAAAATGGGGAGTTAGCAACAGTGAGTACAAGAAGAAAAAATTCACTGTGGTGGTGATTGCACAAAGTGAATAAATATGATTGAATAAAACAGCATAATATGTGGAATATATGCCATGATTGATTAAATTATATGATATGTGAAATACATGTCAATAAAAATATATTTTAATGAAATCTGTTATCTAGAGTTCATGAACCACCCCTAAGTCCATAAACCTATTACTGCATCAGTCACTGAGGCCTAAATGGGGTCTTCTCCTTAGCCTGAGTCAGGCTTCCCAAGACCCAGTCAGGAATCAACCATCCAGCATCATGTCCGCTGAGAATGGTTACAGAAGGGCCTCACCAACAGAAACTGGGGTGCTGTAAATGTAAGAAGCGAATATATACTGTTGTATACCGCTCAGTTCTAGACATTCTGGTTGACTGACCTGCACTGAGTATAGCTGATACGGGAAGCTGCCAAGAGAATGAGTGCCAGAGGTTACGGCTTGGGGTTCCTGGAGACATTGGAAAGGAAGAATTGGAAAGCATTTTCTCTTCCAATTTCTTTCTTTAAAACAGTCAGCTATGCTTCAGAGTTCCCAAATTCCTACGGTCGCATCTCTTTGGGGGCTGAGAGTAGCCACCATAGACCAAACCAAGAGCAAGAGTCTTAAGGTGGTGCCCTATTCTGCTTTCTTGGAGGACTTACAGTGTCCAATGGGATTGGTAGAAAGTGAAATTTTAGAAGAATTATATATGCATGTATACATATTTTCTACACATATATATACACTGATTCCATTTCTCTGCGGAACCTTGGCCGACATACCATCCAAGTGAGCACTGGAGGCCAAAGGATCACCAGAGAACCCTAACATCGTGCCTCCAGAACTATCACAATGAACTGCAGAATCCTTAAAGCTTCTCAGAGGAGCGGAGCCTTAGAGGGGCGTGGCCTGGGGAGCTCACACGTTTTCAGCATGCGAGCTATTCATAAAATGATCAAGTCAAAATGATCTGCCAACTACAAAAATGCAGAACATACATTTTTATTCATCGATTTATTACATTTGTTCATAAATGCACTTAGTGCAGTTGTTTGTGCATGCATTTGACACAGCATCTGATTAGCTGTGCTGTATATCAAGTAAGTGACAGGATTGATGAAGCATCTTTTTTTTTAATGCCATGCAATCTACCCACACTACATTTACAATGGACTAGGAGATCGTGATCATGATTGAGCACCCCAGGCCTAAAGGCTTAAGTGAGGACTTCCCAAAATATGAAGAAGAGATTAAATAATTGACCAGCTGAAGATGAGTAGAATCCATGTGGTTCAAGGAAGAAAGAACTGGGAACACATTGAGGACTACGGGAAAAGAGAAAAGACCTTTTCTTTCCTTTAATTATCTTTATTTTAAATCACTTTATTGGTGGCTATACAACTCTTATCACAATCTATCCCTCCATCCATTGTGTCAATCACATTTATATGTGATTTTAAAACATCTTTAAAAACATCTTCTTTCTACTTGAGCCCTTGGTATCAGCTCATTTCTCCCTCCCCCACTCTCTAGGTGGCATGTCTTTCCATGAAGGTTCACACTCTTGGTGCAGCAGAATTACTGTACTACAACATTTGTTTTCATGTGCCATCAAGTTGGTTCCAATGCACTGTGGCCCTCTGTACAATGGAATGAAAGATTGCTTGTCCTGTGCAATCTTCACTCTTGTGCTTGAGTCCATGCAGCCACTGTGTCCATCCATCTTGTTGAAGATCTTCCTCATTTTGCTTCCGGCTCCTTCCCCGAGCATGATAACATCTTTCTCCAAGGACTGGTCTCCTTTGACTGGGCACTGGGCATCCAAATGTGAGTCCCACTCCTGAAGGGGCTCAGCATGAAGACCTCTCACTTCTTTCTCTCTAAATTCAATGTGGGTGCTGGGTGCCCTTCACCTAGGACTCATTTTCCACCCTGAACTAAGTGTAAGAAGCAATCCATAAGTCCTCTTCAGACTCACGAAGCACATGCAACAACACCAGGATAATCCCAGGCCAGTGGATGCAGTCTTGTGTATCCAGGAGTGACAGAAGCATCTCAGCACTGACAGGGGCCTCTCTATAGTATACCGAACATCTCAGCACTGGCAGGAGTCTCTACGTAGCTTCTCCAGCTCCAGAGGTCTGGTTCCATCAGGGTAAGCCCATGTGGCTTCTCCTCTGGCTCCTCCAGTTTCCCGGACTCAGGGTCTATCATTGTGCTGTCTCCAAAGGACTCTAATTATTATTTTTTAAATCATTTTATTGGGGGATTTTACAGCTCTTATAACAATCTATACATCAATTATATCAAGCGCATTTGCACATATGTTGCCGTCATCATTTCCAAAACATTTTCTTTCTGCTTGATCTCTTGGTATCAGCTCCTCATTTTCCCCTCCTCCACCCTCCCTACGCCATGAACCCTTGATAATTTATTAAAAAATTTTCATCTCTTCTAGCAATTGCTATCTTCCTTCACCCATTTTTCTGTTCTCCCTTCCCCTGGGAAGGGGTTAAATGTAGATGTTTGTGATCAGTTCCCTTTCTCCCCTCCATTTCTCCCCCCCCCCCAACCTTCCCCTTACTCTCCTGGTATCTCTATTTTTCTTATTGGTCCTGAGGAATTTATGGGATATGTGCACCTTAGTCTTAAAAGAAACATCTTTGCTCTTCAGCACTGTAAACAAGGTCTCGTGCAGCAGAGTTAGACAAACTTATTGTGTGAGTTCTTGACTGCTGCTTCCATGAAAGAAGACCTGTCACCCCACAGGAGAAAGGGCTCTTTCCTTCCACAAAGAGTCACAGTCTCAGACACCCACAGGGGAAGTTCTACTCTGTCCTAAAGGGTCACTGTGGGTCAACATTGACTCCATAGAAGTGAGATGAGGCTTCCATGGACATCGATTCTTGTTCCAAGATGAAATAAGTCACAGCAGGACATCCGGTTATAGTTTATCTCCCTTAGTAGATGAAATAAAATATATAGGAACCCAAAATTATTAGTGGCTATAAAGAGGAAGGGAAGGGAGACATATTGTTTAGAGGGCATTGAATTTATGCGAATGATTTACAAGGATTTGGACAAGGATAGCAAAAATGGTCGTACAAAGTGAAAAATACAGTCGATATCTCTTAATTGCAAATGCAGAACTCGTTCCATTGGTGAATGTCTTCTTGTGTTTATTTTTACCAAGACAAACTATTTTCACGTATAAAAAGAAGGTGTGCATCTTATGGTAATTTTGGTGCTACTTGGAGTGGAGACCCAAAGCACATGTAGATAACCGAAGGGTGTCAAGGAAAGAATGTGACAGCCAGGGGACAGCATCACACCAATGGAAGACACAACATTCCTCTAGTTCTTTAATGTTTCCTCCTCCCCACTACCATGACCCCAGTTCTACCTTACAAATGCGGGCAGACCAGAGCATGTGCCCTGGGACAGATGTGAGCTCTCGACACACAGAATCCAGGACAGATAAATCCCTCAGGGACAGGAGTAGGAGAAGCGGTACCATGAGGGTAGGGGAAATGTGGGGGGAAAGGGGTAGAAATAGAGAACCAACTACAATGACACGCAACCCAACCCACCCCCCTCCAGGGGGACAAAAAACAATAACGTGAACAAAGGGAGACAGTGGGCAGTGTAAAATATGGAAATAATAATTTATATTTTATCAGGGGACCATGAGGGTGGGATTATAGGGGAGGGAAGGGAAAAAAAGAAACTGATGCCAGGGGCTCAAGCAGAAAGAAACGATTTTGAAAATGATGAGGGTACCATATTTACCAATGTGCTTGACGCAATTGATGTATGAATTGTTATAAGCGCTCCCAATAAAATAATCTATTTATTTTTAAAAAGTAGTCTAAGCATGTTCAAGTGTTTTATCCCCCTCCTTCAGAAAACATAAAGTCAAGGCTGTGGTGAATATCTGAATATTTTTTATATCTGCTTTGCCCCAGTCCCCAGTTTATTTTGGTGAACCCCCTTCCTCACACTTCTCTCACAATTCACATCTCACAGTGATTCGACCTCCCCTCTGACTCTAGAGATTGCATGAGGCCTAGCTCTGCCAATGATAGGCCAGCATCCTGAGGCCTCAGAAAGTGCTTCAAGTTGGGTAGGTGATTCAAGGGAGGCAATGAGGAATGGACCTGGGCTGGTACAGGGAGTTTAGAGTTGAAAAGTATAGATGTACAAAGATGTCCACACACCACAGTTTCCCCTATCAACATCTTCTATTAGAATGGTAAAGTTGTTACCATTAGTGATCCAATATTTTATATTATTACTAACACAGTCCGCATTTTATTTCGATGATCCCATTGTCTACCTGACTTCCCTTTTGAGTTCCAGGAGGCCATCGAGGATACCATGTTCCATGCATTTGTCATGTCTCTTGAGGCAACTCTGGGCTCTGAAAACTTCTCAAGGTCTCCTCAGTTTTGATGGCATTGCCCATGTTGAAGAGTACTGGTCAGGGATATTGCGAGATGCCCCACTATTTGAATTTGACTGACATTTTCTCAGGAGGAGACTTGACTGGTGGGGAGTAAACTATCATTTCCATTACATCCAAGCAAGGGTGCATACTACCAACACAATCTATGACTGTTCAGGTTAAACCTTGGTCACCTGGCTGACAGAACGTTTGTCTGTATCTCAAATGGTGTGGTTTCTTTAGTGTGTTTTTTGTTTTGTTTTGTTTTAACTTTTGTGTGTTTTTGGTAGAAGTTTACAAGCAAATTATGTTCCCATTTAACAGTATCTAAAGACAGTGATGTTACCTTTTCTATATTCTGTCAATATTCTCATTGTTTCCATCCTGCTTGTTCCATTTATATTAACCTAGCTTCATGCCCTCCCTCTCCAACATCTTTGCTTCAGGGTCAATGGACAGTTTTTTCTCATAGACTGCCTTTTTTGGACCATAAGATGCACCTGACCAGAAGACACACCCAATTTTTAGAGCAGGAAAGCTAGGAAAAAATATTCTGCCTCAAATAGTACCAGTATACTAAATTATTTATTAAAGTAAGCCAAATACAGTAATAATTAACAGTGTAAACTCGTCAGTAGGGTTAAGAACCATCATCACTTTCATTAAAAAATGAAGGGAGGCATGTACTCTGCTGATCATGTGACCTGCTTGACACTGAGGCTCTAGGAGGCGGGACTTCCTGCAAACACACAGCAATGCACTGCATGCAAACAGCAGACAGTAAGCAGGCACATGGAATCTTAAACAGATGTTCTGGCGCACCACACCTTCGGACTTAGGACACACCCTCGCTTTTCCCCTACTTTGGGGCCAGAAAAAGTACGTCTTAAAGTTCGACAGACATAGTAGGTATGTTTGACGAAGCACAGTACTCATGGGAAATATTCTTTATGCTATGAGAGAATCCATGATTGTGTTGTTTTACATACTTGGGACACATTGTCAAGAAAGACCTGTCCCTGGAGAAAACACCATGTTTCGTGAGCAGTGGAAAAGAGGAAGACTCTCAAGACAATTGACTCAGAAGCTACCATGGACTCACTTGTTAGGCTGGAGCAGTGGGTTTAGTTGAATAGGGATAATCGTAAAGATGGTGCTGGATTGGACAGTGTTTCCTGCTACTCTGCCTACATTCGTTAGGGCTTGGAACCAACTCATTGGGGCCTAACAAGCACAACAGCCACCTACTATTTTGAGTTCATTTCACAGGAATCCACTCAAACTTGATAACCATTGTGAGGACAGTGTGGGATCGAGCAGTACCTCATTCCCCTGTACACAAGGTAGCTGAGTCACAGCTGACCAAGTGGCCTTTAACAACAAATGGCCGTTGTCTATTGAAAGGGGACCTTCCGGAGTGGTTTCAGTTTGAAGGGGTGGCAGTCTCAGGCACCCCGCTAGTCTCTGCCTCTCCAGGAAATCTAGCCTGTTATTTAAGAATATGCATTTTGATCAACAATTTTCTCCCACTCTATCTACAGCATTTCGCAGGCTCCTGGTCAGAATGGCCAGTTGGTAGCTGGGCATCATCTAGTTCTTTGATCTCAGAATCGACAAGAGTGGGATGGTTAGGGTTCGCGTTTAGTCTTATTTACATTAAAATATTTTCAAATTGCTGTATTTCTTTTCCCAGATTTTGAGTACTTAAGAATATGCTATTTAATTTTCCCCTTTTCATAACTTTCTTTCCATTATTTATCTATCATTTTATTTCATTATGGTGAGAAAACATACTTTGAATGACTTCCGTCCTTTTAGAATTTGGAGTGTTTTTTATAGAATGGAATATAGTCTATTCTGAAGAATATACTTGTGTATTTGAATATGGGTTAAGAAATATTTCAAAACTCCTAAAATGTTTATAGAATAATATATCAGTATACCCATGAGATGTAAAGCATTATCATTCCACTGAAGCCCTAGTATATTTTCCTTAATCACATCTCCTCCCTCCCACATAGAAAGAGGAATTTATTCCTAAACCTGTTTTTTTCATTCCCATGCATTTTTTGAACTCTGACTTCATCTGGATGTGCTGCTAAAAAATGAGCTTAAGTTGGAGATAACTTTTAGTAAACATTGACAAGTTTCATCTGCAAGAGAGAGCAGATGTCCTATGGCATCCCAAGGTAAGGTAAGAGGCTCACAAGTGGGTCCTAACTGACTGGTGAGAAGTTCAAGTTCACACAGAAGCCCCACAAAGGTAACATGCCCAGATGTAATTCCCAAAGCTCAATGATGGAAAACCCTATGGAGCAGACATACATGGGGTTGTCTGACACACATGGGTTTGTCACAAGACAGGATCAGGCCCACAGCAGCAAGAAGGGCACTTCTTCACACAAGACCTGCTAAGCCTCTATTGGGGAATTAGATGTGGAGAAAGTGGTCCACCTCACCCACATCGACACCTTTGTTTTATGAGCAGGAGCCAGTGGCAATCAGCACCTGTGGCTTTCTTCATTTCCCCTTCTCTGGGTGGGCATGAGTGAGCTTACACGAAGTTGTTGTGAGGGCATTTGGGTCCCACTGCTCTCAACCTCTGCACCAGGAGAGAGGTTCTGCCCTATGAGTGAGTTGCCTAAAGAAAGATACACTGTCCTCTCAGTCATGCCTTCTCACAACAGAGCATCTGTAACAGGAGACCTGGAAGGGATAAGAGATACAGGTGGCTTGTCCCTCCCAAGGTGAAATGTGGTGATAGACTGGGAGCTAGTTGGAGAGGGAGTAGTATGTTAGTATGTTCTTGGGTACACATTCTGGAAGTATAGCTTCTTTTCCAGTGATCTGGTGGAGATGATGAGAAGGTCATGGTTCAAATACCATAGACCTCACTTTTTAAGTCAAGACAGTCGACTTTCTGAAATATGATCTTTCTCCATTTGTGGCATTCTGTTGGAATAATTTTCAGCGATTCTAATCATCTGATTTCTCTCTTTTTTGCTGAGTTTAATGGTCATTTTACAGTGTACTATTCTAGCTTTGGTTCGTGAGACACAGGGATAGAGGAGAACCTTTTCCCTGCAACCCCATGTCCTTCCATGCCTCATTTCCTCACTGTGGCAGAAGGTTGCAAAGGCACAGACTGTACTTGGCCCAAGGAGCTGACAGCAGGCTCAAGCCCTAGGTCTCCATATGCTTTCATTTCCCAAGTGCTCTCCAGCTGGGCTGGAGAGTCCACAGGAAATCAAAGACTAGATAACTTTTGGGTTCTTGAATTGGGACTAGAATTTCTTATGACCATTTCTTTGAACCTCTGTTTACCAAAATTGACATCTATTGTCACCCATGAACTTTCTGGTGGATCTACTCAACTGGGAAAAAATGCCAATCACTATCAAGAAGATGAAACAAAACCATCAAATATAGCTAGATGTTTTGATGGTTGGATCTAACCATATGCTGTGTTTCCATTGCCAGATTGCCCTTTTCTGGTGTCAGATCTCTCTCCGGTGTAGTACTTACTTGCAGAAATAAGGTCAAACAGAAATCTTTGGACCATTATTTGTAGAATCAGACTTGTTGTTAAAATGTCAAGGGCCCAGCCCAGATTCCCATTGTCCCACTGGTAGCAATTTCCAAACAGAAATCTTTAGATTGGTGGTTCTCAGCCCGAGATGAGCTGACAATGTTGGGAGATATTGCTGGTTGGCACAGCTGTGGGGGAAGGTGGTGATATCATGGAGTGGGTAGATTTTAGCAATGCTATGAAACATCCTCCATGACACATGACAGTCCCCCGCAACAAAGATTGAGCCCCAAATGTCAATAGTCTCCAACTGGAGAAGCCCTTCTGCAGATTCTTACTCCTTCCTCTGAAGTTAAAAGGTCCCACCAAGGTCAGGCTAGCATCCTCAGATCAGGAATTTGAGAGCTCTGATCCCCTTACTACCCAATCCAAACCTTCCCTCTCTCTAGGCTGCTTCTGCTTTGATGGTCTGCCACATCCACAGAGCTCCACACTTCCATTTCCTTCCTCAAATCACTTCCAGCAGGCTTTCCTTCAAGCATCACTCTTTCTCCTCTCCCTCTCCGACTTGTCCACTGGACCTCCTTGCAGCTCACCCACACCTTGCCCATCCAGAGCTGTGCATTGTTGTTGTATACTTTGGAGTTCATTATGACTCATAGTGGCCCTATTGGACAGAATAGAATAGAACTGCATCTAGAAGAACACCACAAGATTCCATAAGCAGTAATCTTTACAAGCAGACAGCCAGGTTGACTTTCCTGCTTAGGCACTGGGAGGATTTCAACTATGAACCTTTCCATTAGAGCATTTACCATTGCTGCACCAGGGCCCCTGAGGCTTGCATTACACTAAAGAAAGTCAGAGTGACTCCCTGTGAGCATGGGGTATAGTAGGGGATCCAGGCAATACCTTTGTTTTGGTCAAGGAGGGAGGTGAGGGAGATAGCCTAAGAGCAATGAGAAAAGGAGATGATAGCTGGTGAGAGAGAGAGAGAGAGAGAGAGAGAGAGAGAGATGTGGGGGGAAGTGTGGATGCTTTTGTGACCTGCCCATCCGTCATTCCAGTGTTCTCTCTCTCTCTCTCTTTCTTTCTCTCTCTCTCTCTCTCTCTCTCTCTCTCTCTCTTTCACACACACACACACACACACACACACACTACCACCATTGACTGGCTCCAAAAGAAAATACAGACTCCTTAGTCATGTTTTGTTGTGTCTTTTTATCATATGTGATAGTTACATATTCTGGTGTCAACTTGCAAAAGGGTGGAATTGAAGCCTGTCAATCAGGTCACAGCTTGATGACCTCATTTTGGAGGTATCACAGAAATAAATAAATAGTAAATAGCTCACTGGAGAACAGATACACTCTATTTCCTCTTGCTTTGGGGAAGACGTTTGAGCTATGCTAAAACCCTGGAGCTGGGAGAGCCTTGGGGAAACCCGTGCCAGCCCTGAGATGCTACCACCACCACTGGATCCACAAGACTTTCCACCCACTGTCCTGTGATCTTCCTGCATTCCATGCCAATGCTTGTGCTTTATGAGTCTGAAAAGGAAATTATAGACTAATATGAGACATGTGCTAATATTGGACTTGTGAACTTGATGTGGACTGGGCTGGGATGTTTTCTTTATACACAATTACCCTTTGATATAAAGTTGTATATTACACACACATGAGTGTCTTAGGAATTGTTTCTCTGGTGTACCTGGGCTAATACAATATAGAATAGTATGTAGTAAAAAATAAATTCCTTGAATGTAGTGTTTCTTAAATTAAATGAATACTTACATTTATAAAATCAACATTGAACTTTGACATTATTAAAAACTGAACAGAAGCCTTTAAATGTTTTTCTTCTTTATCTTCCTATAAGTTCTACTTGTTCCTCAAAAAAGGCCGTTGATAGAGGGTCATAAATACTCCTTACCACAACATTGGTAAG
>PVJH01033247.1:0-21784 GCA_004026705.1 Nesogale talazaci
CAAGAGAAACAAATTCAGAGACACACATTATATAAAAGAGAGAGGTTTACATACAAGAGGAAATGAATATTGAGAACACATCCCAACCCAGTCCAGTCCAATGTCATAAATCTGATTAGCTCATATGTCTATAAGTCCTCACTGAAAATAAATGTGTGCATAAGCAAATGTGATGAAGAAAGCTGATGGTGCCGGCTATCAAAACATGTATGTCTGGGGTATTAAAGACTTGAAAGGGCTGAGCCCCGAGGACATAGTTTTTGAGTGCGGGATTGCAGCCCAATGGCTTGGTGGTTCAAATTCAGCGGCAGCTCTCCAGCAGGAAGGCTGGACAGCTCCCATGATCACCAGAGGACAGTGATGCCAAAAAAAAAAAAAAGAAGAAAAAGACTTGAAAGTAAACAAGCAGCCATCCAGCTCAGAAGCAACAAAGCCCACATGGAAGTAGCACACCAGCTTGTGGGACCAAGAGATGCCAAACGGATCAATTATCAGGTTTCAAGAACTAATAATCATAACATTATATGTTCACTTTCCTGATATGATTGCTGATGGCAAATATGTGCTTAAGCAAATGTGATGAAGAAAGCTGATGGTGCCCGGCTATCAAAAGATGGGGCGTCTGGGGTCTTAAAGACTTGAAAGTAAACAAACGGCCTTCTAGCTAAGAAGCAAGCCTACATGGGAGAAGCACAACAGCCTGTGTGGCCATGAGGTGTCAAAAGGATCCGGTATCAAGCATCAAAGACCTAAAAGTTATATCATTATAAATGAGAGGGAGTTCAGATTGGGGACCCAAATCCCTCAATAAGTGAAGCGACATCCTCTTACAGAGGGGTTGCAGCAAGGAGATGAGCCAGTCTAGGTATAGTAACAATGAAATGTGCAACTTTCTTCTGGTTCTGATCCCAATTTTTACTAGACAGATTCAGCTATACCAAGGGATGTACACTAGAGTCGGAAACATGGGGAATTTAGGATAGATGATCCCTTGGGACTAGTGGGGGGAGTGATGACACTGGGAGGGTGGAGAAATGGTGAAGTAGAAAGTGGGAACTAACTTCAGGGATCTACATGTGACCTCCTCTCTGGGGTGCGGACAGTGGGGGAGGGGGGGAAGTGACCCATTGGACAGTGTACATCATGAAGAGGAAATAATTTGTAAATTATTAGGGGTTCATGGGGGAGGAAAAGGGAGAGGGGAAATATGGGGAACTGAAATTTTTTAAAAAGAGAGACTAAAGGAAAGGGGGAAAGAGGAGCTTATGCTGGGGGCTCAAATAGAAAATGTTTGGAAATGAATGTAGCAACATGTGTACAAGTGTGCTTAATATGAATGATGTATTGAACGTTATAAGAACTGTAAGATGGCATCAAAAAAAAAAAAGAAACAATGCAATGATGTCAAATGCAGAATGACCACAAGCCAGTGGGTAGAAAGTCTTTGGATCCAGTCATGTTGTAAACATCACAGTGCTGGCAGGAGTCTCCATGTGGTTTCTCTAGGTCCAGGTTTCTGGCTGCTTCAGGGTAGGTCCATGTGTCTTCCCCTCAAGGATGCCTCACAGGGAGCCAGTCTCGTCAGTGGAGTGTCTCCCCAGAAATGAACTGAGAGAGACAGTGTTTCCGCCACCAAGAAGGAATTACCACATTTCCCAGAATTCTTTGGAGAAGGCCATGCCCATACAGAGGTCTCAATGGCTGTCTCCAGATTGATGGGCTAGACTCCACCCCTACATTCTTTTTTGTTGTTGTTGTTTTGTCTTTTTGTGTGTGGCATACTGCCCTGGTGGGAGAAGGAAGCCCAGCCTTGCTCCTGGAGAGCTGCTGCTGAATTTGAACTGTCAACCCTGTGGGCCGCAGTCCCGCACACAACCACTAGGCCACCAGGGCTCAGCCTACATTCTTTTGTTTTGTTTTTTGTGGGCATCACTGCCTCTGGTGGTCATGGGTGCCACCCAGTGCTGCTCCTGAGAGCCACCACTGGATTTGAACCACCAAGCCCGCGGGCCACAGTCCTGCATTCAACCACTTACGCCACCAGGGCTCAGCCCAACTTACATTTTTTTTCCTTTTTTCTTTTTATTTATTTTTTTTTCCAACCTACATTCAAAATGCTCAGATTGATACCAAATTAGGTGACTGCCACACATGCGAAAGTTGGGCACTGAAAGTTGGGAGACTGGAGAAGAACTGATGTATTTGAATTATGGTGCCAGAGAAAAAATATTGAAAGGAGTCTTGAAGAAGTCAGGCCAGAGTGCTCCTTAGAGGCAAGGATGGTGAGACTTGGTCTCACAGGCTATTGACATGTTGTCAGGAGAGACCAATGCCTGGAGAAGGACATGATGTGGGGTGAAGAGGAACGGCAGTGAGAAAGAGGAAGCCCCTCAATGAATTGGATTGACACGGAGGCTGCGGCCACGGGTTCAGAGAGAGGAACAGCTGTGAGGATGGCTCGTGACTGGGCCATGTTTCATTCTGTTGTGCAAGGGTCCCTATGCTTGGGGACCAGCTGACTGGCACCTGACAACAACAGCCAGAGCCTGCCGTGGTGAGAGGCGTCTGATTTAGGGGGTGAGGATAAGGAAAGACTAGATACAGAAGCTGGGAGCAGGAGGACGGAGTCTGAAGACAGCCGTGCCAAGTTTAATATATCCCGCCCCTTTAGAGGTCCAAGGCATCCCATAACATGCTTGTTCTACCGTTCTTTCTCATGGCTAAGGAACGTCAACATCTTACGTGAGCTTCACCACATTCACGTTCTCTTCAGCCATCTCCTGGACCGCAGCCAAGCTGCTTCCCGTTTCGACCTTGGTACACTCTATGGGCTAACATAAACTAAGCTATAGCTATCTGAACAATCACTGCTGTAAAATGCCTGCACAATTATGTGAAAAGGAAAATATGCTGGGAGCTAAGGTCGTCACGCCCTAGAGCTATGTTCTCATGAGCTCTTACTTTCAAGACAGCTCCAGGAAAAAGGAACATTTAAAGCTCACTGTTCTTAGACCTTTACCAAACAATACATATGCTAAAAACAACTTCTTACACAAATAATTCTTGCTCACAAGGACATGGGTCACTTGTTTTTATAGAGAGCTGTGGCCGCCGCACCCAGGACTACATTTCCTATGGGAAATCTTGCCTTCAAGATTGTCCTGGGTAAATGGCAAGCCCCCTGCTTTCAGGGCAGCTCCCCACAGCAACCTGTCATTTGATTGCTTTTACTCACTTCACAACAGTGATAGCTCACTCATCAAATAGAGTTGCATCTCTTTCCCTCGCTATAATTTTTGCTCCAGGGAAATTTACCTGTGACACAATAGATAGTTCCAAAGGACACATTTCAGCACATTTTGACAAATACATATACCCAAGCAACCCATGTTGCATTTGAAATATAAAGTATTCCCGCCTACGCCAGGAAATTCTCCTCTGTCACTTCTGTCTGGTCCTGATTTCATCACAGATCAATTTTGCCTATTCCAAAATCGTGTTAGACAGGGTTCTCTAGAGAAACAGAACCAGGACACTAGTAATTCTCTATAATATTTAGATATCTAGAAAGACATCCAACATAAGAAATAAACAGTTAACTAATCTATAAAGCGGTACAAATGACTCGGTACATCTCACTTGCATGAGACAGCTGGTAGACAGGCAGTCCTTCAAGTTTTGAGGGTCGCCAAGTAGTCCTCTGTAGAGAAATTCAGGCTATCTGGCCACAAGCAGCAAACAGCAAGACAGATCACCAACAGTTAGCCAGATGACAGAGTTTGACAGTCCCCAGCTCAACCAATGTATATTCCAGTAGCATGGTGAACCAGGGCTTGAAGGAGCCTCAACTCATAGCCACACAGTCCACGGATTAGGTGTCCCACAGATTAGGAGTATAGCTTGAAAATAGAGGCACAGGACAAGCAAGGCAGCCAGTTGGTTCAAAGATGCAAGAGCAAGAGGAGAGAGTGGAGGCTTGCCAAGCCATTTATATCTCTGTCCTTCAATCAATCTCACATGTACTCACTGGCCATGTTGTCACAACAAACCCACCCATCTTCTTTGGCCCTTTTGGCACAACAAACCTACCCATCACAAAAATTTTCACTGAAATAGAGGTACGTACTCCTTTCTGCCTACCATTTTCACTCAGCATACTACTTTTTGAGATTTATCTATGCATTTGGGGTGTATGAGTAATGTTCTTTTGCAGAGCATCTCTACTTCCCTACCCACTCCCCACCAGACACACATTCTCCTATTGAAGGACAAGAAGACTTTTCAGGTCGGACAAATTAAAAAAAAAAAGTTTCCAGCACCACTGTGTTCATGCACACAGTTTTGAACATCGGATTTTTGAGATTTTGTCTCCCAATGAAATTTAGATTTTTTAGTGCCTCGCTTTCCTCTCCAAATACATCAAGATGCAGACATGCAACAGGAGAGGAAGAAGATGGCTAATAGGGAACATGACCAAGTCTACCATTGGTCACTCAGGCCCAATGGCTGAACATAGCAAGGGAGTTGGTGTCCTGGCTGATTGCATAACCTCATCTTGGAAATGTTGGCAAGGGAATAGCCATCGCGCCAACTTTGAGAGTTTAAAGTAACCACGGTGTCAATTCTTGTGAAGTCAGCTTAGATTTAGGAAAGGTTGATTCAAGGCTAGGCCTTGTCCTCTTTCCTTTGATCCTGTCTCTTGCTGTGATTGTTGTTGGCCTATCTCATGGTGGACAAAAGCTGTCCCGTGCCCTGACTAGTTGGAGGGAGGTCTGTGGAGGTCCACAACGTTTTCACTGGTTTTCAGAAGTGCTTTGCCACGTCTTTCTTCCTGGCCCACTTTAGCATTCTGCAAGCTCCTTTGGAACCTGTCCAGCATCATCGTTGCCAGGTAAGCTTCTGCAGACAGATGGATGAGCTGTGTCTGGGATGCAGTGACCACGATCTAGATACCATTACTATCCCAGTTTCACACGAGGCACACAAAAGCTCAGAGAAGACATAAAGTATAGAGAAATGCAGACACGGGACAAAAGCATGTAAAAATTAAACGACACACACTTGATGCAAATAAAAATGGCTAATGGCTAGAAACTTCAGGAGAACAAAATTGACTAATGGAGTTGGGCAAGAGGACAGGATACATACTAACATTTCTAGGTTCTCTTTCCCCTTACACTTTGCAATCTCCTTTCAAGTCATACGCCCTTGTCTGTTACTGTTCATTGAGTACGCAGGATGGAGGGTGTGGCATTGGCCTCCCAGGCAATTAGGAACCAGCTGGACAATTGTACCTTTGCCACTGGAGTAATTTAATACCACTCTTGACAGCAATACAATAAGTATTTAAATAATGTGGGCATATTGTTACCAATAATCCTGACCCAAACAAAGCATGCAGAGTTAAAAAAAAAATGGTGTGTGTGTGTGTGAGTGGAGGGGGAGGGGTTGGCTTTAGTAGCAGAATGAATGGTTTGAAATTACCAATGGGCTTTTCATTCAGTGATTTTTAAAATATTCGCCTCTACTGCTTTCAGTAGTCTCTACCTTTCCTGCCACTATCGCGACTTTTTGTTTGATTGGTTGATTTGGGCCAAACTTTTTAATTTAGTGTTCTGCAGTGGTTTCACACAACTTTTAATGGTCTTAATGGGGGCAGGGAGGGAGGGAGGGAAGTAGGGAGGGAGGGAGGGAGAGAGGGAGGGAAGGTTCTTGTCAATTCCCAAGGAACCACTATCGTGTTATGTATTTATTGAAAATCAGAAGGCTGGGGCAGAACATGTTCCACTATCAGGCAAGAAAGCTGCAAATCTTTTTTAAAAAATCCTTTTATTGGGGTTCATACAACTCTTATCACAGTCCATACATACGTCAGTCCATTGTGGAGGATCCATTTCTTTTCAAGCATTGGGAGATTTAAGGTTCTGGTCATGAAAGGTGTCAAGGCTACTTTTTTTTATGTACTATTTTATTGGGGTGGGGGAGTCTTCCAAATCTCATGACAATCCATCATTCAAATGAATTAGGCACACTTGTAAATATGCTACCATTAACATTTCTTTCTTTTTTTTTTTTTTTTTTTTGGCATCACTGCTCTCGGGCGGTGGGAGTAGGAGGCCCAGCCCCACTGCTGGAATTGAACCTCTGTCCCAGTGGGCTGCAGTCCCGCGCACAACCACTACGCCACCAGGGCTCAACCCACCATTAACTTTTCTAAAACATTTTCTTTCTACTAACAGCTCCCCATTTCCCCCCTCCAACTCCCACCCTCCTACCCTCATAAATCTTTGATCAATCACATATTATTGCTGTTATTTCATGTCTTACACTATCCATTGTCTCCCTTCTCCCAAATTTGTTTCATCCCCCTGGGAGGTGGACTATATATCCAACCTTGTGATGGGTTCCCCCTTTCTCCCTGCACCATCCCCCTACCCTCATAATATTGCTACTCCCACTACTGTTCCTGTGGTTTTATCTGCCCTGATTCCAAGTGCCAAAAAGTTAATTGTCTGTACCAATGTGTTTACTCTGGTCTAGTCGTATTTGTTAGGTGTGTTAGATAGGATTCTCTAGAGAAACAAAATCAGGACACTAGTAATTCCCTTTATATATTTACATAGGTAGAAGAATATAGAAGATAAGAAATAAACAGCCAAACTATAAAGCAGTCCAAATGGCTTGATGCAACTCACTTGCGTGAGACAGCTAGTACACTGGAAGTCCTGACCTTGGACTCTTGCGGGCCTCTGCGTAGTCCTCTGTGGAGCAATTCAGGCCATCCAGCCACAAGCAGCAAACAGCAAAGCAGGTCACTAACAGTCAGCCAGATGACAGAGTCCAACAGTCCCCAGCTCAAGAAATGTCTATTCCAGGAGCATGGCGAAGCAGGGCATGAAGGAACCTCAACTCACAGCAACACAGTCCACCGATTAGGTGTTGCACAGGTAGTGTCGCTTGGAGACCGAGGTACAGGATGAACAAGGAAGCTGGCTGGTCTGAAAATCCAGAACAAGAGGGCAAGGTTGGGGATCGCCGAGCCATTTCTATCTCCGCCCTTCAATTGATCTTACATGTGTTCATTGGCCATGTTGTCACAACAGACTTACCGATCTTCTTTGGCCATGTTGGCACAACAGCTTACCTATCACATAAGGTAAAACTGGATCATGGTGGTAGGGGCAGGGGAGCACAGGGGCAGGGAGGAAGCATTCATGAATTAGAGGAATGATGTGTGTTTCATCGGTCTACACTTCACCCTGGTTGAATCATTCCTTCTGTGGGAGACTGTCCAATTGTCTACAGATAGCTTTAGGGTCTTCACTCCAACATTGATGTAATTGTTTGTTTTTTATCTTTTGATACCTGATCCCAAATACCTCATGATCATACAGGTTGGTGTGCTTCTTCTATGTGGTCTTATTTGCTTCCCTGCTCTGATTGCTTAATTTTAAGCCTTTAAGACTCCAAACACTACATCCTTGATAGCTGGGCACCATCCACTTTCTTCAACACATTTGTTTATGCACCCATTAAAAAAATCATTTTATTGGGGAATTGTATAACTCTTATCTCAATCCATACATACATCCATTGTATGCAAAGCACATTTGTACATTTGTTGTCATCATCATTCTCAAAACATTTGCTTTCGACTTAAGCCCTTGGTAATAGTTCCTCATTTTTCCCCGCCCTCCCTGCTGCCCCCCCTTTCATGGACACTTGATAATTTAAACATTATTATTATTTTGTCATATTGTACATTCTCTGATGTTTCTCTTCACCTATTTCCCTGTTGTCCGTTCCCCAGGGAGGAGGTTATATGTGGATCCTTAAAATCAGTTTCCCCCTTTGTACTCCACCTTCCTTCCACCCTCCCGATATCACCACTCTCACCACTGGTTGGTTCTGAAGGGATCATCTGTCCTAGATTTCCCATATTTCCAGTTCCTATCTGTACCGGTGTACATCCTCTGGTCTAGTGGATTTTTAAAGTAAAATTGGGATCATGATAATGGAGGAGTGGGAGGGGGAGAGGGAAGGAAGCATTTAAGAACTAGAGGAAAGTTGCATGTTTCATTGTTGCTACACTGTATCCGACTGACACATCTACATGCCCACCACCCTTCTTTCAGGAGATGTCATTTCACCTACAGATGGGCTTTGGGTCTCCAATCTGTACTCCACCTAATTTATAATGATATAATTATTAGTTCTTTGATGCCTGATTCCCTTGACACCTTGTGGGCACACAGGCTGGTGTGCTTCTTCCATGAGGGTTTTGTCGCTTCTGAGCTAGATGGCAGCTTGTTTACTTTCAAGTCTTTAAGACCCCAGACACTATATCTTTTGATAGTCGGGCACCATCAGCTTTCTTCACCACTTTCGCTTATACACACATTTTTCTTCTGTGATTGTGTCGGGAAGGTGAGCATCATGGAATACCAGTTTAATAGAATCAAGTGTTCTCGCATTAAGAAAGTTCTTGAGTGGAGGCCCAATGTCCATCTGCTGCCTTAATACTAACCCTATATGTATATGCACATAGATTTATTTCCCCATCATCATATATAAATATATTTACCTAAGAACATGCTTGTATTCAGACCTCTATAAATGCCCTTTGCCTTCTATTTCTTTCCTCTATTTCCTTTTACTTCCCTCTTTCCCCACTATCATGCTCAACTTTCATTTGGGTTTCAGTAATTTCTCTCAATTACATCACTCTTTTTTTGTTGTTGTTTGTTTGTTTTGTTTTTGTGGAACTCACTGCCCTCTGGTGGTTGTGAGAGCCACCCAGTGCCCCTCCTGAGAGCCGCCGCTGCATTTGAACCGCCAAGCCCGCAGGCCGCAGTCCCGCACTCAACCACTTATGCCACCGGGGCTCAGCCCTCAATTACTTTACGGTTGATCAAGCTCTATCAGGCCTCTCACACTCACCTTGCCACTGATCTTTGGATCACTCGTTGTTCCCTTGTCCCTGGGTTGGTCAACACCACCTCCTTTCTCCCACCTCCCCCTCTCCCATGTCCCCCGGAGCCATCAGTCCCATTGCTTTCTGCTCCAGACTGTTTATCCAGCATATCTTATCTAGATAGACTTGCAGCAATAGTAATATGTACAAAAAAAACAAGACATTGCAAGATGAAGCAACAAAAGAAAACTAAATGATGACAACTACAACCAAAAAAAATGTCCAGAAAAAGTATATAAATAAGTAAACAATAATAATAACAAAATAAAAATCTGTAAATTGTTCAAGGTCTGTTCTTGACCTTCAGGAGTATCACCCGGTTGAGTCCGATGGGGTGCCACACCCTGGCCCCAAAGTGTATCCTCGGCACCCCCTCGGGAACTCCATGCTCTGCTGCACACCCTTAGTGTTTTGCTTCAGTGTGGTGGGGTCAGATCAGGTGCAATTCCAACCCTGCATCTCCAGGGCCTTGGGTCATCTCCATAGGGCCTTGGGTCAGCAAGGGACGTCGTGTTTCATAGTGGGACCAACCATATCGTCCTCTCTGTGCATTGGCTGTTCTGAGTGGGGACACCTCAAGGTTCAGTGGACCAGGATGCACTCCACTCTCCTACCTCCCCCTTTATTTGCTCTCATGTGCTCTGGTCAGACATGTCCCTCTCTCTGGGCTGCAGCCTCAGTGCTGTCTTCCAAAGCAAACTCTCTTGGGGGGAGGGGGTGGCTGTCCATGTAGTTGGGATTGGGGATGGGCCCTCAGACCCCTTCATTGGCTCCCTGCTCCATCTTATGCACCCATTTTGTCTTCAGTGATTGAACATGTAGGGAAGGTGACTATCAAAAAATGCCAGGTTATTAGAACAAAGTGTTCTTGTATTTAGGGAAGCCTTGAGTAGAGGTCCAAAGTCCATCTGCTGTCTACTCAAAATCCATCTGCTATTTAATAATTTAACATATAAATATATGTACATTGACCTCTATACCTTTCATTATAAATTAATATATTTACATATCTACATGCCTATAGCTATCCTTCCTCTATTTTCTTTCAATGGCTACTATCTTAGAAGACAAGACAAACAGGCATATCTGAAGAGCATATCTGAAAACTTGTTTAAATGTTACCGTTCTAAATGCAGCGGACTCTGATCCTCCAGTGTAGCTGTGTCTTCAGCTCCCTCTCTCTCTTATTCAGGATGACTACCCTTCAGGAAGAGCTGGTTTCTTCAGTCGCAGGAGAAGCAATGGTTCCAAGCAATCATATCACTGTAGTTTGTAGTTGGAATTGGACAAGTCGGTATGGAGTGTGCCATGAACATTCTGAGAAAGTCTGTTGATGATGACCTTGCTCTTGTGGATGTTTTGGGAGATGAACTCAAAGGGGAAATGATGGATCTGCCACATGGGGGCTTCATCTTCAGATACCTAAAATGGTCCTGGCTAGAGGTGACTGTGATGGCCAATTGTCAGACTGTGGTGGTAACTGCAGGCGTTTGTGAGTAAGCCGGCGGGTGGGGGGGGGTGTCACCTCAGTCTGGTGAACAGGCACATTAATGTCTTCAAAATAGTAGGACTGAGCCCCGGTGGCGTAGTGGTTGTGCACGGGACTGCGGCCCACTGGGACAGAGGTTCAATTCCAGCAGTGGGGCTGGGCCTCCTACTCCCACCATCGGAGAGCAGTGATGCCCCCCCCCCCATAAAAAACAAAACAGTCCTGACTGTGCCCTCATTGTGGTTTTCAACCCAGTGGATATTCCTACATACATTACCTGGACACTAAATGAATTGCCCCTGCACCATGTGATTGGAAGAGGCCATTGCCTGGATTCGGTTAGATTTCCATATCTTGTGGCTGAAAAACTTGGTCTTCATCCCAGAAGCTGCCATTGGATGGATCTGGGGAGAACATGGCAACTCAAGAGTGGCCGTGTGGAGTGATGTGAGTGTGACCAGGATTTCTCTCCAGGAACTGAACCCTGAGATAAGAGCAGACAATGACAGGAAAAATTGGAAGGAAGTGCATAAAATGTTGTTTGGAAGTGCTTGCTAAGTCATCAAACCAAAGGGATATACCAACTGAGCTACTGGATTAAGTGTAGCTGATTATATTGAACCATTATGTCCAAAAATCTCTCCAGGATTCATCCAGTGTCAACAGTGGAGAAAGGGGTAAGTGGCATTGAGAAGGAAGTTTCCCTGAGCCTCCCATGTATTCAGAATGCTTCTCCAGGGTTCTCAACTAGACACTGAAGGATGAGGAGGTTGCTCAACTCAGAGAGCAGGTGGAAACTCTGTGGGACATGCACAAGGACCTCAAAGACTTGTGTCACCTGGGGTCTGTGCCATCGAAAGAAAAAGCTAAAATGTGATTGACAGGAGCCTTTAGCTATTATCCCTGTACATGGATCATAGTTCTTTCTCTTTTCCTAAGTATGTTAATTTGGGCCTCCAAGATTATAGCACATGCTTGACTTCATGTTTATAGTATAAGCCCTTGGAAAAGAAAATTAAATATTGTAGCATGAAAAAATTATACTTCTCTGATTTAGAAATTTAGTAAGAGAAAACTAATCTAACAAATGATGGTTACTTATTGAAGAGTTGAATGTCAAAGTGTGTTTACAAGTTTAAAATACCTAATGAAAGACCTTGGAAAAATATTAGGAGAATAAAGTACACTTGAAATTAGCAAATCACCCACCACTCACCTTTACAGAAATATCTAGAATGGATCATAAAACAAACAAAAGTGTGACGCACTATACTTGCATCACATTTTGGAAGGAAAATGTAGAGTTCATAATTGCTAGTGTGTAGACAATTAGATTAGAAACTCAGAAATACACAGATTTGTCCATTATGATTGGCATATGAAACTGCCCTCTTAGTAGATAAAAAATGATTGAATATGAACAATTCTACGTGTGTCCATGTAATACAAAGGAAAAAACAACAGCAGAGGATCTGGCCTAGAGATCAAAAGCCACCACTCACAGAAGATTAAAAAAGCAGTATTCTATATCTCTAACTCCATACTTAATAGCTCAGACCCACATTTCAGGTTGAGTTTAGTGCTGATAATAATACTGTCACTCCCTCCCTACTTGATTAACTTTCTTTTTATATCACTAACAATGCAAACTACCCCAAGCCTTGGAAACCCTGTGGCCTCCAGGGGCACTTTGAGTTAGAATCATATTGCTTGCATTGGATTTGCTCATTTGGTTTTAGACTTCTACAGAGTGCCAGGGACACATCTGGTTGCTTCCCGCTGGATCCTGTCACGATTCGCTCTCTGAAAACGTAAGGAGCTATGCCAATGTGTCCAGTGGGATGGTTTTGATTCAGAATAGCCTCCAAGCAATGGGAGTTTTCTTCTCTCTTCTTGCCCTCGCTTCCCTTCCCCTTCCTCCGTCTTTCTTTTGCGACCAGAAAAAAAAATCTTCTGCGAGGGGTGGTAGGCACCTCATCCTTCTTCTGAGGCTAGAGATAGCAGCGTTTGAGACCGCTGACCGAGTCATCTCCGGTCACCACTTACAGCATTCGCTGCAGCACCAGGCATACTTTAGGCGATCTGTTTGTCAACTGGCTGACACTAGGGGAACTGGCGGTCAATCCGAGCACAAGGTTTCTGTTACCAGCATGCTTGGGCAACAGCGGTCGCAAGGTCCTAACCCAGGGCAGGGGCACAGCTGGACAAGGAGGCACTCTTTCGAACGCTCGCCCTCCTCTCCAGACTTCTCCTGCCAAGTTGAGGGCGAGCCCGGGCGGGGTTGGCCCGGCCGTTGCTGATTGGAGGAGGCGTAATCTTCTAGGGGGGGGCCGCAGCCAATCCGGGCCGCCCTCGCCGCTCTTAGCCCGGCGCCGACCTTCCTCTGCTGAGTCGCTGGCGGCGGCGGCGAGGAGGCGGCGTCTGCGCCCGGGAACCCGCTGCCAGGCTCCGAGCAGCGGTGGACGCTGCTACACAGGCCATGGCCGCCCCGGGACTGCTGCAGCCCCCGGCCGAGGACCCCCCCTGGCCTCAGAGCCTCCTGCACGCCCCGCTCGGGCTGCTGCGGCTGGACCCGACCGGCGGCGCGCTGCTGCTGCTCGGCCTGGCCGCGCTGCTCGGCTGGAGCTGGCTGCGGCGGCACCGGGCGCGAGGCTTGCCCCCCGGGCCCGCGCCGTGGCCCCTGGTGGGTAACTTTGGCTACGTCCTGCTGCCCTCCTTCCTCCGGCGCCAGAGCTGGGTGTACCGCCACATGAGGACCGCGGGCATGGAAACCGGGAAGGTGAGCCCGCAGGTGTTCCTGACCCACCTGGCCCGCGTGTACGGCAACATCTTCAGCTTCTTCATCGGCCCGCACCAGGTGGTGGTCCTCAGCGACTTCCACACGGTGCGCGAGGCGCTGGTCCAGCAGGCCGAGGTCTTCAGCGATCGCCCGCGGCTGCCGCTGGTCTCTATCCTTACCAAAAAGAAGGGTGAGCGGGGCCTCGGCCGTCGGCCCCTGGGGGGGTGGGGAGGGGCGCGGGGGGCGGGAGCGCGCGGCGCGGCGGAGAGGACCCGGGCGCGCTGGCGCCCCTGCCATCCGGTCGGCGGGCGCCCCGCCTGCATCCTGTGTCCTAGGGTGGCGGCGGCGGGCTGGCGCCCATTCCCCGGTGCGGGGATGAATTCATGACGCGTGCCGACTCCAAGGTCTGAATTGGAAACCTACCAGGACCTTTAGGGACGAGTATGGACAAAAGGGTGTGAAGTCAGGTGCCATCCTCTAGGCCCGCGGGCCACATCTGGCCCCCCCCCCCGAGGACATTTATCTAGCCCATCCGATGTTTTTGCCCCGCTGCCCTCCCGCCTAGCAGCCAGCGCATCCCGTCCTGCAGTGAATTTGTTCATAGGTTTTTTAACTATAGTCTAGCCCTCGAATGATCTGAGGGGATAGTGAACTGGCCACTTTTTAAAATGTTTGAGGACGCCCGCTCTAAGGGGCCCTTTCTCCCTTCCAGAGCTAGGCCTTGCTCTTCAGTGGGCCATCCCTGCCATAGGGTAGTTTCTGACCCATAGCGACCCTAAGAGAACAGGGCAGAACTGTCTCTGGGTTTCTGAGACCGACCCTTTAGTAGAAAGCTTCATCTTCCTCCCAGTGGGGATTCTAATAATCTAATATCCGATTTGCTGCCTTTATGACTGTTTTAAGTATTAAAAAAAAGATATCCAAAAGTAGTTTATTATTTCATACATTTATTACGTAAATAAGAACAATCAAAGAGGTACACTAGAGTGTAAGAGTCTTAAAATATTAATATAGTAAGTAATATCAGACCAAAAATAAAAAGCAAAACCCCAGTACAACTGTTATTTAAGATATTTCCATATTGCTTCTTGATTGGCATCCTCATTGCAATATTCTTCATTTTTATCCAAATATCATGGGCTGCGTGATTTATCCTCAAGCATCTTTTTACCGTTGGTGTAGGATCCACTCCATTTAGATATATAGTCCTTTGTTTCATCTATTAGAAACAGGGGACTTCTCTTCTCTGAGCATATATAATGTTCATCTTTAAAAAACTCCTTTCTGCTTCTGCTGAGCAGCAGTTTCTCCGACAGAATTTTTAGCTCTTTGAACACTTTGAACACTTTTGCATAACTCATTTTCTCGGGGAACTTGGGGCATAACACAAAGTTGAAATGAATGACAGCGTGTCACCTTCTGGTTGTTTGGCACTTTTTCTCTCTACATAGTTTGCTTACTGAAGGAAGCAACACACGCCAGGGAATAAGCAGGAAGAATTTCATCAGAAGTAGAATAAGTTTTATGGGATGAATAAATATTACAAGCATAGTTCCATCATCTAATTCCGTATGTCCACAGACGGATTGAACTTTACGACGGGAGCTTAGCATACCCTGGGGCACAGATGAACATTAATACAGAGCAAGGAAGGTAAAGCTGTGATTTCCACCTTGGATGGCCTTCGAGAGAACCCTGCTTCCACATGCCGTTTGTCAACTCAGCAAAAGATTAGGAACTGGCGAGGACCAGTTAAATCTCATCACTGCTCCCACGAGCAGCTGGTGGTGGAGAACTGCTGAACTTGCGCTTAGCAACGTGACATGTAAACCCCTATGCCCAGGCTGGAAAATTCTGGCCCCTTCGGGTGACTCTCACCCACTAGTGGTATTAGTTTAAATGCCTTTTTCTCAAGGAAGCTTTTGGGGTTTGGGTTTTGTTTGTTTGTGTGTTTTTTGCCTTACTCCCACTCTGGTAGGATAAGCACCCTTGTTAGAACCTTGTTAGAGTGTTTCATTGCACTTATCAAACTGAGGTTACACAAGGAGCAGTACAGCACTGACAAAGCACACACCTTCCTCTAGTTCCTGAGTGCGGCCTCTCCCCCACTACCATGACTCAGTTCTACCTTACAAATATAGCTACACCGAAGAACACAAATTGGTACAGAGAAGAGCTCTCAACACATGGCTCTCGGGACAGATAAAGCTCTCAGGGACAGTAGTGGGAGTAGCGATATCATGAGAATAAAGAGATGGTCGGGAAGCGGGGAAAGAGGGAACCTATCACAAAGTTGGATAGATAGACCCCCCCAGGGGACAAATAACAGAACTGTGGGTGAAGAGAGACAATGTAAGATATGAAATAATAACAATATACAATTGATCAAGGATTCACCAGGGTGAGAAGGGGGAAAAGAGCCCTGTACCAAGGACTTAAGTAGAAAATGTTTTAGAAATGATGATGGCAACATATTTACAAATATGCTTGATACGATTGAGGTATGGAATGCTCTAAGAAGCTCTAATAAAATGATGTTTTAAAAAATAATTAAAGTTGGGCTGAGCCCCGGTGGCATAGTGGGTAGGGTGTGGGACTTTGGCCCACTGGCGTGGAGGTTCAAATCCAGCAGCAGCTCTCCAGGAGTAAGGCTGGGCCTCCCACTCCCACCAGAGGGCAGTGAAGCCAAAAAAAAAATAATGAAAGTTCAAAAATACAAACATGAGTTACTTAATTTTGTAACCTTGGGCCTGTGTGCACGTGATTAAGGTGGGGAGTAGAGCAGTGCTAACACAATGGGGAGCAAAGCTCACCCCTGCCCAGCAGGTGGAGAAGCCGTGTGGTGTTCTCCAGGCAGTCAGGAGACTGGAAAACAACTCCCACTAGAGCAGCATGTGTGGAGGCTTCCGAAAATTGAACGCCCTTACCCTGATTCTGACTCTAACAGCAGAGTAGAACCAGCACTTTGTGTTTCCAAGACCTGTAACTGTTTATTTTCCAGTGAGTGTTTAGAGTATTATGATTATTAGTATTCCTATGCATCTAAATGCAAACCTCTGCCCTTACCAGGTTCTACAAAGGCTGTATCTCTTTTATGACACGTTGCAGAGATATGAAGTGACCATTTTTTTTAGGTTCATAATTGCATGTTGCTCTCTCCAATGTGCCAAGGCAGATAAGGGCGCTGTTGTTCTAGATGGCAGCCTTATGGTGAAGACTGGCACGCAGGTCCAAGTTTACAACATTATTTAACCTCAGTTTGATCATTGCGCAGAAAATACATAGTATTACGACATTGGCTCTAACGTGGGTGCCTGACCTGAGAGGCAGTAAGGGGTGGGGGGGGAAGCTTCCCCGAGGAAAAGGCATTGAAACTGATGCCACTGGTGGATGCGAGTCACCCCAGGAGAGGCATATCCCTCACCCTTTGCAAAATGGTCAGAATTTCCACGCCTGGGCATAGTGGGTTATGCATTAGGCTGCCAACCGCAACTTCAGCAGTTCTCAACCACAGCTGCTCAGATGAGCAGTGATGGCATTCAGCTGGTTCCCACTGGTTCCTGGTTTTTTATTGTGCTTCCTGTTAACCCCTGAATGCCCACTGCTGAACACAGAGCAGATAATCAGTGACTGGATGTGTGCATGCGTGTACTTCTTGATGTGCTCGTTAGAGCATCATTTGTGTTGGGTGCCTGTCTCTTCCTCTAGGCGTCTTGAAGGTAGGGATTCTTGCGAGTGCTGACGTCACAGTGCCCAATTCCTGACACAACACATGTTTATCAAAATGTTTCTTAGTGGGCATGTAATCTGGTCAGGAATCGGTAATAAACCAGTCTCTGAAGTCCGAATTGGATCCCTGCTTGTTTTCAGCGCTCACTTTGATGTAGGATAAGGTCCTTTCGTGGCATCAACAGTTTTGTGTAACCTGCAGGTTGTGTAACCTGCAGTTTTGTGTAACCTGCAGGTTGAGCCCACCCAGCAGGGCTCTGGAACTAAGACTTGACAGTCTCCTTCTGTAACAATTCCAGTCAAGAAAACACTCCTGTAAGTGCCGTGTGCTCTGTAACACGTGGGACTCAGCTAACCATCAATAGTTTGGGTTTTGAAGAGTTGGAAGTCTGGGTCACTTGATTCTTCACCTTCTCACTGGAAGCACCTTGCCTAAGGAGTCCCCATTGTTAAGCAGAGCTGCTTTGGTGTGGTGAGTGAACGTGCTGTGAAGGAATTAATAAGAGAAATTCTAGTAGCTAGTGAAGGTGATTGACAAGAGAAAGGGATGGGAGAATTGTGTCTCAAAAAAAAAAATAGTTTGGGGGATGTCCTTGCTCGATGCCATCAAGTGGGTTCCAACCCAGAGCAATCCTGAGCACACCATAAGGAACCATCACCTGGGCCCACCACTGTACCTGTGCTTGATCCCATCGCTGCAGCCACCGTGCCTCTCTCTCTTGCTGATGGCCTTCCTCTTTGTCGCTGCCCCTTTACCTTCCCAGACATGATGTCCTTCTCTGGGGACTGGTCTCTCCTGACATCATCATGTCCAAAATATGTAAGACGAAGTCTCACTATCCTTGCCTCTAAGGAGCAGTCTGAGCAGACTTCTTCCAGGACAGATTTGTTGATTTTAGAATAGTGAGTAGATTATCTGGATAGGAAAATGTAGATAAGGGAAGATTTTTCTTTCAAGGAAGGTTTTTCAGGAGCAAAGACTAAAAGGGAAGAACGTTTGTTAATTTTCAGATGCCCATCAGAAGGTGAAAGAGTAGACATTAAGAGTGGAGGTCCCAGGGTCCATATAGAAAAAGAATGTTTGGAAACTGACTGTGGTAAAAAGCGTACAATTCTGCTGGATGTGATTGAACTGTGAGATGATCTATGTATTAATCCCAATTTAAAAAAAAAAAAAAAAAGACTTTCAATAGCATGACAGTCTGAAGAAGAGAAGCCACTGGAGTAAGAGGTCAAGCTGGTTCTCAACCTTCATAATGGCGCAACCCTTTAATACAGTTCTTCATGTCGTGGTGACTCCCCACCATGAAATTATAGTCATTGTTATGTCATCACTAGTTTTACTATTGTTAAGAATCGGACGACTCCTGGGAAAGGGTCGTTGGAGCCTCCAAGGGGTCGCGACCCACAGGTTGAGAACCCTTGTGTAGAACCCACAGGTGGAGAACCGCTGGTTAGAACATCAGCCATTCCCTGGGAGAAGGATGAACTTTTCTATCCTCTAAAGACGGAGTCTTGAAAACCCACAGAGACAGCCCTACCCTGTCCTCTAGGGTCGCTTTGAGCCAGAATCAACTCGTGGTGAGTTTCGTGTTGTTTTGTTTCGATTACATGAACGTCACACCGGTCGCCTGAGAAATCTAGAGGACGTTTCATGGTGGATCCTGTTCCGTGTGACCAGGTGTGGCTCCCTCTCACCTTCCATTCTTGGTGTCTTTTTGCAGGCATTGTATTTGCACACTACGGTCCAGTCTGGAAGCAACAGAGGAAGTTCTCGCATGCAACTCTTCGTCATTTTGGTTTGGGGAAGCTTAGCTTGGAGCCCAAGATCATTGAGGAGTTCAACTATGTGAAAGAGGAAATGCAAAAGCAGGGCACAGAACCTTTCAATCCCTTCCCCATTGTCAATAATGCCATCTCGAATATTATTTGCTCCTTGTGTCTGGGCCAGCGTTTTGAATACACCAACAGCGAGTTCAAGAAGATGCTTCGCTTCATGTCGCGAGGGTTAGAAATCTCCCTGAACAACCAGGTGCTGCTGATCAACATCTGCTCCTGGCTCTATTACCTTCCCTTCGGACCGTTTAAGGAGCTGAGACAAATTGAAAAGGACATAACCACTTTCCTTAAAAAAATCATCAAAGACCATCGAGACTCTCTGGATGCAGACCACCCTCAGGACTTCATAGACATGTACCTTCTCCACATGGAAGAGGAAAAGAAAAGTAATAGCAACAGTAGCTTCAACGAAGATTACTTATTTTATATTCTTGGGGACCTCTTCATTGCCGGCACTGATACCACCACCAACTCTTTGCTTTGGTGCCTTCTGTATATGTCACTGAACCCTGATGTCCAAGGTAAAAAAAAAATCCCAAACCTTTCCTTCACTCGTGGTAAAACCCAAACCAGGATCAGCAACCTGCATGGGGCTGGGCTCCTAGCAGGGTGCAGTATCTTTAGGCTGGAAACTGAAATGGAAATATCAGAAGAGGCCAGCTTCTGAGCTATACATCATGGGCTCAATAGGCAGTTATACAGCGATAATTGTTATTTATTATAATAAGGATATAGAGAACATGAGAGAGAGACAATAAGGGTCAGGCATATAGCACATCAGGGTAACATGCTCACCTCTGCCCTGTATGGTGGTCCGTGTGGAGAGAGAGAGGCAGGAGAGGGGTTACATGTTGAGGGAGAGGGGCCAAGAGCGTCCGGCACTCGGGTGCAGGAGCGAGGCAGGAGCGACACAGAAGCGAGAGTGGTGAACATTAAGTTTCCCCATTTAAATAACCTTATGGGGGACCTATGGGCCCTATCGTCACTGGTCAGGGCATGTAGCAAGAAGGGGCTGTCATAAGGGCTATAAGGTGATAATGGCTTAGGGATGCCTACAGACTCATTAGGAGTCGTTGACAATGGCCCTTGAATCCAGTCCACAGATTTCCAGGGAAGCGAGCCATCATCCAAACAGCAAGGGAGTCAGCTCTATCATGAGTGACGCAAAGGCCTCAGATAACTGGGAGCTTCAGGGAGAATAGCCAGCTTAGTTTGCTTCCTCGTGAGTCATACAAACACCTCATAGAACTGGGAGCCTCAGGAAGAACTTGACTTGCACACTAAATGTTGGTAAATAGCTTGCTTAATAATTTAGAGTGTGTGATGTAGAAAAGTCCCGTCTTCATCCCACATGGAAAGACATTGCATTTCAAAAAAAAAAATGCATTGTATTTCACAGCGAGTGGCAATGCTTTTGTAGTGAAACACACACCCCTCCCCCATTTCTGGACAGTGAGGTGTCATCACTCACTTGCCCTGCTTTAAATGGGAATTCACAGGTGAGGCTATGTGAAATATGCATGAGAAAAAAACTTTAGGGAGGGGCATTGAAGAGTTGAAAGGCATAATAAGGACCATCTGAAGCCCTTCGTTGGGTTTTGAAAATGGAGAACAGAAACCCCGAGCAGTGGCGTGACTGTCACAGGATCACATAGTGAGTGTCACCACTTCGTGCCAGTAGCGAGTGAATGGCCATGCCGGTTCATGGTGGATGAGTACAGGAAGGGACGATGTATGAAGGGGAATCAAAAAGTCTTGCTAGAAAACCACAGGAACGTTTAGGAATCAAAATATCAAAGTATGAAGCTTTTGTTTTTCAGTATACTCCTCTCTCGAGAGTCTGAGTCTGTAGTTTCCATCTCACTCATTTTGCCCGCCCCCCCACCCACCCAAATTCTGCATTCTTTGGTTTAAAGCGTGTGAACACAGCAGGCTGGCATCCTCAGACAACCAAACTCACTGTCACCGAGTCAGTGGCAACCCACAGCAGGCCCCCTAGAACTGCCCCCGTGGGTTTCCGAGGTGGTAATGGTTTACAGGAAGACAAGACCTTCGTGGTTCACAAGGTTAATTTTGGCGCCCTTGGGGAGACTCAAATTGTCTTCTTGTTCACTGCTTTTTGGGAACAAAAGGTCTAAAGGGGCAAGACCAGGCTTTAGAATTGATAAGACAAGTTTTCGCATCAAAATTTTTGTAGGGGGCTGAGCCCGGTGGCGTAGTGGGTGTGCGCAGGATTGTGGCCCACTGAGATGGAGGTTCAATTCCAGCAGCGGTTCCACAGGAGCGAAGGCTGGGCCTCCTACTCCCACCACCAAGGCAGTGATGCCCCCCCCCCAAAAAAAAAATTCTTGTAGGACAGCCCTTGGTACCCTTGAAGAATGAGCAGGTGTTTTGTTACAACAGGGTGGGAGGGGGGGCGCAAAGGAAGATGACTTGATGCAATTTTCCTGGTCTCTCACCAATGCAATTACAAAAAATATTTTAACTTTGTAAGAAGCCCATGTTTGTCCTTTGTCCTTTAATAATATCCATTAATAGTACCCCCTTTGGAATTCCAAACAGACTCTAGCATTCTAAGCTGACCTCCCTGCCTTGAAATTTAACTAACCCAGTAGATCCCATCAGAAAGTCACTATTTTGAATGGACCTCTTTTTGAAGATATATGCTGAAACTAAAGCAAGTGTGTGACTGAGAAAGCTTGTCTGTAGCCACCCATTGCTCTTGGAGACAGGTTTAAACATTGTTTGGGATAAACCTGTGTGTGCATAAAGGGGAATCCTCTTGGCAACACCTTTTTGACTTATCCTTGGGGTCATTTTTCATTGGTGCGGTCATAAATCGCCGCTAAAACAACCCCGAATGCATTATCTTACCACTTGTTAGGGTAGAAGTTTGGCACGAGTCTCACTGAGTAAGTCAGGATGTCCGAGGAACTTTTCCTTTCTGCAGCCTGTAGAGGGCAGCCCTTTCCAT
>PVJH01033248.1:0-21756 GCA_004026705.1 Nesogale talazaci
ATCACTACCACCACCACCACCAAGATCACCATCATCAAGCCCCATCATTGACTACGATCATCACCACCACCAACAGCAGCAGCACCATCACTCTCACCACCACCACCACCACCAGCAGCACCATTACCACCACCATCACCACCACCACCACCACCATCGAGCACCATCACTACCATCACCACCAACAACCACCATCATCACCATCAGCACTACCATCACCACTACCACAATCACCATCATCGACCACCATCATCACCAACACCACTATTATCACCATCACCACTACCATCATCACCACCACCACCATCACCACCACCGACCACCATCACCATCATCACCACCACCACCACTGACCACCGTCACCACCATCGACCACCACCACCATCACTACCACAACCACCACCACCACCACCACCACCACCGACCACCGACCACCGACCACCTTCGCCACCACGGACCACTGACCACCATCGCCACCACCACCAGCACCATCATCACCACCACCACCACCATTATCATCACCACCACCTGACCACTAGCACCACCACCACCACCATTATCATCACCACCATTACCACCACCACCGACCACCATCACCATCACCACCACCAAGAACCACCATCACCATCATCATCACCATCACCACCACCAGGATCACCATCATCAACCACCATCATTACCACCACCACCATTATCACCACCAGCAACAGCAGCACAATCATTCTCACCACCCTCACCACCACCACCACCATCACCATCATCACCATTATCACCACCATCACCACTATGAACCACCAACATCACCATCATCACTACCACCATGACCCTCACCACCATCACTACTGTTTATTCCAGAACTTGCTTTTTCCTGTTCTTCTAGTATTTTGTTTTTTCAAGCAATATTCGACATTACATCTAGAGCCTCTGTGGTCGCAGATCTGGGTGGGCTAATCTACAGAGATCCTTGTCCTTCGTTGCCTCCCTCAACTTCTCCTGTCCAGTCTCCAAGGGTGGCTCCCCTTGAGTCCTGAAGGAGAGGGCCTTCTTAAGACGGCACAGCCTGACACAGGCTGGAAAGTTGAAGGTGACTGGAGTCTCATGCTCACTCACTGGGAACCCAAGCCCTCAACCAACAAGCCAATGTCTGGTGGCAGAGCGGCTGATGGTCGATGACACTTTCCCGAGCGAACCCATGGGGATTTCTCTCCACCCTGTCTTTCTGTGCCTCCTACATAGTAGTTTAAGTATCTTTGAGAATAAAACCCTCATGGCTCTGGTGGCATAATGGTTATGCAGTGGGCTGCTAACACAAGGTCAACAGTTCAAAATCACCAACCGCTCTGAGGGAGAAAAATGAGCCACGAAAATGTACCGCCCCAGGGGCAGTGCTTGGGGTGAGTCAGAATCAACTCCATGGCAGTGAATAAATTGGAGTTTTACTGAATGGTCCCCGGGCTTGATGTGGGGGGGATGGCCGGAGGCTGGAGTGTGGCCTGGGTCCCAGCCTGCCACGGCCCCAGCGCTGACCCTCTCTTTGTGTGCGTGTGTGCGCGTGTGTGTGCGTGCATGCGTGCTCACCTGCGGTGTGCGTGTGCGCGTGTGTGTGCCTGTGTGTGTGCTGTGCTTCCGATCTCCGCAGGGGCAGGCAGCAGCGTGCACCACAAGTGTAACAGTGCCAAACACCGCATCATCTCCCCCAAGGTGGAGCCACGGACCGGGGGCTACGGGAGCCACCTGGAGGTGCAGCACAATGACGTGTCCGAGGGCAAGCAGGAACACAGCCACAGCAAGAGCTCCAGCCGCGAGAAGCGCAACGGCAAGGTGGCCAAGCCCGCGCTGCTGCACCAGAACAGCACGGAGGTGTCCTCCACCAACCAGGTAGAGGTCCCTGACACCACCCAGAGCTCCCCTGTGTCCATCAGCAGCGGGCTCAACAGCGACCCGGACATGGTGGACAGCCCCGTGGTCACCGGCGTCTCCAGCATGGCGGTTGCCTCCGTGATGGGGAGCCTGTCCCAGAGTGCCACGGTGTTCATGTCCGAGGTCACCAATGAGGCCGTGTACACCATGTCCCCCACCGCTGGCCCCAACCACCATCTCCTCTCCCCCGACGGCTCCCAGGGCCTGGTCCTGGCGGTGAGCTCCGATGGCCACAAATTCGCCTTCCCTACAACGGGCAGCTCCGAGAGTCTGTCCATGCTGCCCACCAACGTGTCCGAAGAGCTGGTCCTCTCCACCACCCTGGACAGTGGCCGGAAGATTCCAGAAACCACCATGAACTTTGACCCCGACTGTTTCCTCAACAACCCCAAGCAGGGCCAGACGTACGGGGGTGGAGGCCTGAAGGCGGAGCTGGTCAACACCAATCTGCGGCCCTCGCCCCCCGTGGAGAGGAGCTTCAGCTTCACCACCGTTCTCACCAAGGAGATCAAGACGGAGGACACGTCCTTCGAGCAGCAGATGGCCAAGGACGCCTACTCGTCAGCCGCCGTGGCCACCGCCTCCAGCTCGCTCACGCTGACGGCCGGCTCCAGCCTGCTGCCCTCGGGCGGCGGCCTCAGTCCCAGCACCACCCTGGAGCAGATGGACTTCAGCGCCATCGACTCCAACAAAGACTACGCGTCCAGCTTCAGCCAGACGGGCCACAGCCCCCACATCCACCAGACCCCCTCCCCCAGCTTCTTCCTGCAGGATGCCAGCAAGCCCCTCCCCCTGGAACAGGCTGCCCACAGCAGCCTGAGCGACTCAGGGGGTCCTTTCGTGATGCCCACGGTGAAGACAGAGGCCTCGTCGCAGACCAGCTCGTGCAGCGGCCATGTGGAGACGCGCATCGAGTCCACCTCCTCGCTCCACCTCATGCAGTTCCAGGCCAACTTCCAGGCCATGGGGGCAGAGGGCGAGGTCACCATGGAGACCTCGCAGGCGGCCGAGGGCGGGGAGGCGCTCCTCAAGTCGGGGGAGCTGCAGGCCTGTGGCTCGGAGCACTACCTGCAGCCCGAGAGCAACGGGGTCATCCGGAGCGCGGGTGGGGTGCCCCTCCTGCCGGGCAACGTGGTGCAGGGCCTCTACCCGGTGGCCCAGCCCAGCCTGGGCAACAGTTCCAACATGGAGCTCAGTCTGGACCACTTCGACATCTCCTTCAGCAACCAGTTCTCCGACCTGATCAACGACTTCATCTCCGTGGAGGGGGGCAGCGGCACCCTCTACGGGCACCAGCTGGTGTCCGGGGACAGCGCCGCCCTCTCGCAGGCGGAGGACGGGGCCCGCGTGCCCTTCACCCAGGCCGAGATGTGCATCCCCTGCTGCAGCCCCCAGCAGGGGGGCCTGCAGCTGAGCAGCGCCGAGGGCGGGGCCAGCACCATGGCCTACATGCACGTCGCCGAGGTGGTCTCGGCCGCCTCGGCGCAGAGCACCCTGGGGATGCTGCAGCAGAGTGGCCGGGTATTCATGGTGACCGACTACTCGCCGGAGTGGTCCTACCCAGAGGTAAGCCCCGCCTGGCGCTCGGGACCCGCCCCACCGCTCACGCGCAGCCCCCACTCGCAGACGTGGTCAGCCTCCAACTTCACAGGGCAAGCCATCAGGAGGGCCCTGGGAGACACGGTGCCCCTGCCCCCCCCACCCCACTCCCGCCCGCCCGCAGGTCTGGGGAGAGCAGTCCCACTCTTGCTTGGTCCCACTCTTACTGGTTAAGAGCCCAGTGGCCTTCATTCCGGCTGGACTCCCTGCTGAAAATTAGGCTGGGCACCCCCAGGTACCCAGAATCCCAGGCTAAAATCATGACCCCAGGGCTCTGCTTAAAAGGGAGCTTCTGCTTCCTGTCCCTGGAGTAGAAATGGGAATCCTCAGTAGGGGTGGGCTGGACCAGGGTAAGCTATTTCTAAGCTCTGCCTTCACACGCCTCAAAAAACCCAAGCTCAAGCTCAAGGCTCAAGCTCAAAAAACCCAAACATATACTGCCATCCAGTGGATACTGACTTCCTTCCCGGCCACCCTGTGGGGCAGGGTCCATACTGACTCACGCACGGCCACCCTGTGGGGTCCAAAAGAATGCCGAAGCAACCTGATGGCACTGGGTTAGGGTTGGGGTTGAGGTTTTAGCTGGGTAAAAAAGTGCCCTGGGGGCACTGTGGGTAAGCACTCCTGCACTTTAACCAAGGTCAGTGGCTCACACCCAGCAAGCCTGACATGAGAGACGACCAGGGCAGGCTGCTGTGGTAAGGATTAGAGGGGCGCAGGCAAGCCTGGGGGGCAGGTGTGCTGTGCCCGATGGTTGCCATGACTCCGCCTGAATGGCAAGAGTGTGGGGAGTTTGGATTTAGGGCTGCTAAATGGCACTCTGGTGGTGCAGTGGGCTAGCATAGCTGCTAGCCAGGGGTTCCAGGGGCCTGTGCTCCTGTAACAAGGGCAGCCTAGGAAGCTATGGGGCAGCTCCACTCTGTCCTGCAGAGTCTGAGTCAGAATCAACTTGACGACAACCAACACTCCAGTACTGGGAAGGAGCCCCTGAGTGGTGCCAACAGGTCACATGCTTGGCTGCTAACTCACACGTTAGAGGTTCAAGTCCACCCAGACACCTGGGATCAACTTCTGGAAAACCAGTCACTGAAACCTCCAGGACACAGTTCTGTTCAGTCGCACATGGAGTCCCTGGAGCCCAGCCCGACTGGACACTGCCTCTTCAGGCAGGCCCTGCTGACTCGGTCTTCAGGCCCCAACTGAGGTGGAGGAATGTTTCAGACCCCAGTGGCATGGGCTTTAGGGACCAGTGTCTGAGCCCAAATTGGGCAGCTGCGTCCACAGATGTGACCGGCTTCTCCGAGCTTTCCTGAGCCTCACAGCCTCCTCTTGGGTCCTGTGAAGGGGCAGTGTGGTCCAGTGGTGCGAGGTCCATGCTCAAGGGTCATCTTTGGGTCTTGGTCCTCACTATGCCCCAACCTGGAGCCGGTTTCTTCCCACACACCGTGACTCTGGTTCCTTATGTGTCCAACGGGGGTAAGAAAAGGACCCACCTGGAGGAGAGGTGTAGTGAGGACTTGGCAGTGCCTTTACCACACAGCAAGTCATCCGTGAAACTTCCAGCACATAGCTCACTGGGTTCCCTTCCATGTTCTCCTGTCCAGGGCCACAGCACAGAGGCTATGAGCCCCAATTCCTCTCCAGAGCAGGTTTGATAAGGAGGTACATCTCCCTTCTTGTATCGCTCGTTGTGGCTGGCCATCCTCAGACTAGCCCTGGGCTCATGACACGCGCTGTCAAACAAAAGGAACAAAGTGCTGTCTGGACCACAGCACCCCCACAACCGGGTACAGGTCAGACCAGGGTGACCCTTAGGGTTCTCATGGGCTGATTTTCTGAAGGCACTCCCCAGGTCTTTCTCTTAGTCTGTCTTAATCTGGAAACCCCACCACAGCCTGCTTTGACATCCCTCCATGCAGCACATGAGCCTCCACTGCCAGTTAACTTCTCGTGAGTTTCACTAGCTCAGATTAAATCCAGGATCCCTTATAGAAGGCGAGAGCCACCCATGCCGGTGGCAAATCCAGCAAGACCCATATAAAACGGCCCCCGACTCTCAGAGAGATGGCGAGTCAGCCAGGAAGTGGTCCAGCTTGTGGACAAATGTGTCCTAGAAATATGGCAGGTGCCTGAAACCCCAGCCTCTGCCTAGTCACTGTGTGTCTGTGTGCAGGTGTGTGTGAAACCCCGCCTGGGTCCAATAGGCAATTTCAGTAAATGGAGCAAGACTTGCTCTATTCAAATCCTGGCTCCGCGATTCCCAGTCAGTGGCCTTGAGCAAGAGCACCATCATCCCTGGGTTTGGGTTTCCTGTCTCTACAACTGGGATTGTGCGAATGCTTCATTGAGCTGTGGTGAGGATTTGGAAAAGCAAATTTACCACCTCAGAGGTTGCCTCCATCCTCTTGTGTTTCACACACACACACACACACACACACACACACACACACACACACCATAAAACCCCAATTGACCCACCTGGAGTCCTCTTCCATTTCTGGTGTGGCCTGCCCCTGACTCATCCCCTCTGCCCTGTCAACTTCTGGCAAGATCAAAAGGGCATTTCCTTAAGGGCAGAAGGCCAGCTCAGTAGCTTCCCCAGGTGGGGATTAGGGAAGAAGAAAAGGTGGGGTCGGGATGAAGAGCGAAGGTCACAGTGAGATCTGGCTTTACTGGCTTTACGCCTTCTTTATCTGTGGGATGACTGAGGCTCCAAATCCTGGCACCTGGGAGATTTGGACCTGGGGATGCGCCATCCAGCTTCCGTGAGCAGTCGCAGAGGGCCTCGAGGTCCAGGGACTTATTCTGGCTCCTAGGGGGACGGATCCGAACTAACCAGGGGGCGTTAGCAGGCCTGACTCCCTTTAGAGCTGGCCCAAGTCCCCAGCTCTCCGGCTCTTTAAACAATTTGATCTCAAGAGAGCAGTTCCGTAGTTTGCCACGGGAGGGCATCCCAGGAACGGGGAATGGAACGGGCAGCCAGGCGCTGCCAACTCTGATTTTCCTGAAATCTTCCAGTTACCTGGAAACAAAAAGCTGTGCGAATATATTTGCTTTGGAAAACATGCAGAATCCCCTTATGCAGGCCGTTGGATGCCTGGTGGGATTCACGGTGAAGCTTCACGTCCCAACAGCCCTAGCTGACCACTTCCTACTTGTCCATTGTCCTCTCTGGCTCTGAGCCCTTAGCCCCAGTCCAGCAGCAGGAGACAAGCCCTCAGAAGCCCTCCTGCCCTTGCGCTCCTCTGTCAGCAGGGGGCGGCTGTGCGTCAGGTCTCAGGCTTGCTCAGCCTGGACTCTGTTCCCTAGGGGCTCCGGGATAAGAAGGTACATAAATACACAGCAAATCTGAGGCCGGGGAGATGATCGCTCACTACCCAGCCAGCGCTAACGCATGGCTCCCGGCACACACAGCCAAAGGCTGGCGCTGGTGCATCTCCAGGTTTCTTCTCCGAGGGGTCCTCGCCATCCCCATGGGGCAGGCCCCGCCCTCTCCTCCACTCCGGCCCCCTCTTCACTTCTATCACCTCTGGCTGCATCTATAGCCACACACACACACACACACACACACACACAGTGCCCTGTCCTCTGAAAGCACTAGAAATCATTACTTTTTATCTCAGGACACAACCCTCCGCCCCCTCCCTCTCCCTCAGGGCACTGAAGCCTCAGATGGCATCCTCGTCCCCTCCCTGTCCCTCCCCCAAGCCGGCCTGCGTCATCTCCCCCCACTGCCACTCGTGCTGCGGCAGACAGAAGAGGCAGCAATTAGAGCCCGCAGACCCACAAGTCAGGCGCGGTTGCCATGGGAACCGTCTCCTGAACTGATGGAGGCTGAGCCGTCCTGTGGTGGTTTCCATGGAGAAGGGCTGACGTTCTTTGGTAATTTCTGCAGGCCTTTGAGGCTCACAGCAGCCCAGGCGCAGGCTCCACGCTCACAGCTGTGGCTGGCGTGATTTGTTTCCCCTTGAAGTCACCGCTCTCCCATTTCCCCAGACGCACGCAGGGTGGGGCCTTGCCTGGTCTTCTCCTGTTTCAGACTCCCTGCACCATTGGGCACCCCCTGTCACCAAGGACCTGGCATCACAGGGCTCCTGCTCCCCAGCCCCACTGCTCCAAGAGACCGCCAAATCTCCCCAGGATGTATTGGGCCTGTCTTGAACTTTCTGACTGCCCACAGGTCTCTGTTGCCTAGCAGCCAAAAGACTTCTCCAAAGGCAGCCTGGACCAGAGCCGGTCTGTCAGGAGCACAGATGGAATGATGCCTTCTGGCCCAGAGCATTTTCCAGGGGGTTAGGAGGTGGGGGTGGGCTGGTGGAGGGCCACACTGTCTTGTGCTGGACTCTGGACTAGATGCACCCCTGACATCCAAGGCCAGATGAGGGCCCCCGAGTACATCATAGAAAGTCTCGGGATGAAGACCCAGGACAGGGAGGGGCCACGAGGCCTGGGAGTCCCCAAGACCTAGGGCCGAGGATAGATCAAGTAAGAATGAGTGCAAGCTGGGGGGGCGGGGGGGAGGGCATGATTCTGAACTCAGACCTGCCATAGCTGGATGAGTGGGGCTCAGGTCCCCAGCCCCCAGACCACCCCATCTCCACCCCCTCACCTCAGCAAGCAGATGTACTCGTGGCCTTCTCCCTCTGAGACACTGGTGGCCATCTCCACCCTGTCCCAAGCTAATCTTGACCTGCCCCCCCCACACACACACACAACTGCTGGGAAAGGTGTTGCCCAGTGTGGCCGGGACCACCCCAAATGGTCAGGAGAACCAGGCCAGCCAGCACACACACCCCTCTTCCTTCTCCAGGCTCCTCCAGAGAGGGCCTGCTTCTTCCCTCCCCCTGGGCCACCACCCCCGCCTCCCGCTATCTAAGCCTTAAGAGGGACCATGAACTCAAAGGAATCCACAACTCAACGCAGAGTAGAGGGCAGTGCCATTGTTCATCACTGGACCCTATCACAAAATGACCAGGGACATGTGTAACCCCAGCCATCAGCAACTGGAAGGATCGCCTTCCTGCTAAACCCTTTGCCCCATGGCACCCTGCCCCATCCCAAGACTGGTCTTGGCAGGTCAGACAGTGTTTTTCCATGCTCTTGCCATCCCCAGTAACTTGGGGTCCCCACAGGCATCCCTCTCCCACTGAGCGGAGACAGGTCATCTGAGGCCCCTTCCCTGGCCCCAGCTGTGTGCTCAGTGGCTTGCAGAGGTGGGTGCTGGGGAGGCCCGTCTGGCTGTGTGGGTAGCAGCACAGATACCAGTCCTCTTGATGGTTCAGTGCCAGGGAGGCCCCGTGACCTGTCCCCACCTGCCCCAAACCCTGAGCTCCCAGGTCCAGCTCAGCCCTCCACCCTCACTTTCTGATTCTGTAGTCTTCTTCATTGTTGTCTTCATGGTGCTTCCCCACTGATTTCCCTCCCTGGCCCTGCTCCAGCACCCTGGAGGTCCTGTCCCCCTCTGGTCCCCACCAGAACCTCAGGCACCTGGAGTGAAGCTTGGATCTCCCACAGCCTGTCCACTGGCAAAGGACAAAAAGCAAGCACTTCCTCCCCTCCCCATCCTTTCAGGGAGCCCAGTCAGCCAGGCCTCAGGGCCTTCATGGGCAAAATAAGTCTGTGAGAGTCTTGGGAATCTGTGTCCTCCTGTCGGGAACAGACATGGGAGACAGCTGGGACAGTTGACCCTTGTTGGACGTCAGCCTAGGAAGGTCTAGGAGAGTCCACAGACCCCCTCCCTCCAAAGTCCCAACATGGGATCTGTGGGCGAGGTGCGGGGAAGGGTGTATTTGACAAGCACTAGGTTAGGAAGGGATGCAGACCATCCTTTCAACTGTACAGCCACGAGCCAGGCTGGCGATGCATCTGGGCTCACTCTGGCCTGTCTGTCTGCCCTAGGGAGGAGTGAAGGTTCTGATCACAGGCCCGTGGCAAGAAGCCAGCACGAACTACAGCTGTCTGTTCGACCAAGTCTCGGTGTCTGCGTCCTTAATTCAGCCCGGTGTGCTGCGCTGCTACTGCCCAGGTAAGAACACCTACCCCACCACCCTGAACTGGCATCCGCAGCTTGGGGGAACCTTGGGCACCATGCCTCAGTTTCCTGGGTGGTAACTGAGAGCCCTGGACGGTCTTCTTTAGTGCCACCTGTTGCTCATGGGCCTGAGTCAGACAGGACACTGGGATTCGGGGGGAATGTGATGGAGGGTTAATTAGAGGACCAAGGAGCCAAGTTAAGTCCGTGGACCCAGGACTGGCCCCAGCTGGAGGTGGGCTCAGCCTAGAAGTGGGGAGATGGGAGCCAGACCCTGGAGTTGAGGAGATCCCTGAGGAGCAGGTGGGAGGTCAAGGGACTAGAGTTGCAGTTGGGGTACCTCTGCCTTCAAAAGGGGTGAGGAGACCACTTTTGCCCTCTCCAGACACCAAGGGTTCCCAGTGAGGAGGTCCACAGAGTGGGGCTTCCTGGGCAGAGCAGGAAGGTGACGGCTGGCTGGAGCTGGACCGGGGCAGGCCCACCCTGAGGAGTCTGAGGAAGTGGTCTCCTCTGACCATAGGATAAGGTGCTGACAGTTTCCTCCCAGCAAGTTTGGGGACTCAGCACCCCTCCCCTCACCCCAGCGTTCCCTCCTTTGGGCATCCACCTTGCCCTTGACCTCTGCTATCCCTGTCTCCCCACTGTCAGCTGGATGAGACAGGGACTGTGGATTTCTTGTCCCCAGCTGTCCCCTGCCAAAGGCCTGGCAGGTCACAAGAGGGGGGTGGAGTCATCACAAGGGGAAGGCAAGACTCTCCAGGTATTTGAAGTTCATTTCCAGGCAGGACATCTCTGCTTCTGGGTTGGCCCATCCAGTGGGCCCGGGCAGGGAGCAGGAGCTGTGAGGGCAGGGACCTGTGGGAGGAGCACACCTGCCTGGGGGGAGCACCCAGAGATCTGCACAAGGAACCCACAAACAAAAGGAGAGGCCCCTACGTGTGCCGGGTGAGGGGACAGGCAGAGTCGGCAGCCTGGTCAGACCAGCGGACCTCCTCCCATCTTCCACCTGGAAGTCAGGTCCCATTGCCCCCTGGGTTATCCCAGCTGTCTGTCTGCCTGCCCCCCAGCCTTATTTCCCCTGTCACTCCTGAGCAGAGTGCCCCCCCCAGCCCCTCTGTGGGCCCAGCACCCACACCCAGGGAGCAGCACTGGCACCTGTGAGGGCCTTCTCTGCTCACCCTGCCCTCCCAGCCTGATTGGTCCTTGACGGCTCTGCTCAGCCTGGAACTCAGCCATCCTGGATGCCAGCCCGGGCAGGGGCAGCACAGGGACGTGGGTGCTTACTGCAGGCCCCCTCCTCCACCCTGGAGGGCGGTGGCAGTGGGAGAGGGCAACGTGTTATTAACCGGTCCGCTTATCACCTGCTGCTCGGCAGCCCTGCAGGCCTATAAATAGAGGCCACTTCCTGTACCTGGCTTTTGCCTGGCTGGTAGCCCAGGCCTTGTCTGTCCTCGGTGATCTGGTCCATCCCAAGACAAGGACTGGCCCCTGAGACCATGTCCCAGGCTGGGACCTGGAGAATCTGGGGATGGGAGTTAATCGCTCCCAGGAGGATACGGGGAGTGTGAGAGGGGGTGCAGAGTATTCAGCGATCACGGGCAGGCCTCAGCTGGAGCTGACTTAAGGGCCAGCAGCCCAAGCCAGAGCCAAAATGGCTCAGTCGAGAGGGAGGCCTAGAGTCAAGTGACCAGATTTTAACATTGGTCAAGCGAGACACCCTTGACTGGGGAGGAAGGGCGCGGAGGGGGCTCTTGATTAAAAAATTGGCCTATATGGAGCAACAAAAATTTTCATAGCGCAAAAATAGTATTGTAATATATTTATTTATTAAATAAATGAAAATGAAAATGCCATGGGACACGGGACAAATTGTTAGAAATTGGGACTGTCCCACCAAAAGCAGGACGTCTGGTCACTTTAGCCTAGGCCTCTGAGCATTAGTCAGACTGAGCCCAGCACCATTTGAACTGGAGGGGGCTGGAGTGGGAGCAGGGAACTGCACGTAAGGACGGACCTACCACCCCATCCTGACCAAGCTGCCTGGGCAGCTTGCACACCAACTCCAACAGCAGACAGGCAACCGTGGTGCTGAAGGAGGACATGGACCAGGCAAGGAAAGCGGATCCCCGACAGCCCCACATGGGGTTCCAAGGAGGTCAGCAAAGGACAGGCGATGCAAGTCCCAATGTGGTGACACGTGCCCTGTACTTTACAACAGTTCATCCAGCACCCACCTACTGAGTGGCCAGACCCAGCTGGTGACCTGGATGAAGTAGGGATAGGGGCACAGAAGCTTTGGGGGGATGACCCTGCGTGGTTAGGCTGCTGGATGGGACCAAGGAGACCACAATGGTTGCTCTCCACGCTGTCTGTCTGTGAGAAGAAAGGGAGGCCTTCCCATCAGCCACCACATCACCATGACTGCAAGCTGTGCCCGTTCCAGTTGATGGATGGTGGGAGAAGCGCAGCCACTGGATCCCAGGAAAGCTTTGAATTCCACAAGGGTTGGCTGCAGGGCAAAGTGGTGGTAAGGGGAGCAGAGTGGACTTGGGGAGGGGGCATGTGTTGCCCACCTTCCCCACCTGTTGGCGAGTTGGGCAAACCTCCGGAAAGGTGAGTGGCCATGAGCCTGGAGGCTGTCCAGGGCCACAGGTTTCTACGACTGGCTGAGGATGGTACATAGACACCAAGTGATGAGTGACTCTCCCATCACAAATCGAGGCTCCACTATGTGGCCTGGGGTTGGGGCAGGTGCAGGGAAAAGAACCCAGACAGTGAAGACCTGTCCTGAGAGCCGTGGCAAGAAGGCCCCTCTTGAAGGTATAGACTGGGGTGGACTGAGCCCTGAGTCCTGGGTGGTTGCCCTGGTGGAAGTGGAATCTGCATCAGCCTTTCTCAGAAGGAAGCTGGGGCTTCACGCAGCCCCGCCTGGGAGCAGCTGGCTTGGATGTCTTCCTCAAGTCTGTAAGCTTCTGAAAACCAAGCACCCAAATAGTAATGTGATCCCCATCCATGTCCTCCTGGAAATCAGTCCTGGGGAGGCCCTGGCCATGTGGTGTCCCAGAGAAGCAGGACACTTAACCCTGACAGTGGCCAGAGATGAAGCCAGGCAGGGCAGGGAAGCCTGCACGTCCACCAGGGACCTGGGTCCTCTGGTGGACCATAGGCCAGCCCTGAAGATTACTATCGGAGCAATGACCTCAACCCCAAATCTGAGCCAGTCTCTACCATGGGTTGGCCTTCATCGTGCAGACAATGCAGATGTCTCGTTCATGCACCCATTCAATCACGGTACTATCATGTGAGCCCTGTGTAGGGACCAGGCCAGTGGATCTGACCAACAAGGGCCCTGCCTTCTGGAAGCTTACCATCTGGTTGTTGGGGGGCACTATATATTTCATGCCAGCACCTCCAGCTTAGTGCCTGCTGGGTCCACACTGCCTGTGCCTGGAGCAACGGACACAACCTAAGCTCTTCTTCCCTCAGGGAGACAAGAAAACTTCCAAAGCGATACAGAATGCCAGGCTATGTTAGGCCAAGCCTGGTAGAAGTGGCAGGGGAAAACAAGAACAAAGGAACCCCGAGAAAAGTTTGTGCTTAAATCTCACCTCTGATGGGTGGGAATGGAATGAGCAGGGGGCGGGGGAGGGCAGCTGACTCCTGAATGGGGATCTTTCCCTCTTCCTGTCATCCATTGATTCATTCCTTTGAGACATCTGGATGGGGCTTCCAGTCTCTGCCCTAACCGCGAAGGGCCTGTCAGCCAGCAGAGTACACAGGACATTGCAGTGTGGAGCCAGGCCTCAGGAGCAGGGCTGGGTTGTAGGGGGGGCATCCCACTGAGTCTGGGCAAGCAGGGAGGCTTCCCGGCAAGCAGCAGTATCCCTTCGGGCCTAGCAAGATGAGCAGGCACTGAATTAAGGAGACTCAGATGGTAACCAAGGAAGGCTTGTGGAAAAGGGGCACTCTAGGTTCTGGTGTGGCACACGGGCTGAGGGTGTCGGCCTGCCCCGTATCCCTGACCTCTGCTCTTTTGTTTCCAGCCCATGACACTGGTCTTGTGACCCTACAAGTCGCCTTCAACAACCAGATCATCTCCAACTCCGTGGTGTTTGAGTACAAAGCCCGAGCCCTGCCCACACTCCCTTCCTCCCAGCACGACTGGCTATCGTTGGACGGTAAGGACAGCACTTGGATCAACTGGCCAGATGGTGGGAGAGGGGCACCTGTGGGCTCTGTCTGTGAAGTATGAAAAAGGAGGGAGCGCCCAGGCCTCCTGGTTCCTGCTCAGAGGAGTGGGAGGGCGAGTTGCCTCCATCTGGCTAGGCGTGTCTGACGTTTGGCAGCCTTGTCTGGTCTTGGAGCAAGGTACATGAGGTTGATACCTGCCAGGATGTCTGAGGGGCAGATGAGCCTCTGAGGAGCCCTGTCCACAGACCATCCTCAAGCAGACAGGGGTGGACCCTACTGGGTAGTCACAGCATTTCCCCAGGGCAGAGGCAGCCTCCAAGCCTCTTTTTAAAAAACGACCATGCCTGTCGCTGCGTGGAGATGCTGGGTGGGGGTGGGGTGGCCTCCGTCACTGTGTTCCTTGGCTGTTGACTCACATCGATGTCCAGCAGGAGCCTTGAGAGGAGCCTGGGGTTCTGCTGTTGGCAGGGGGAGGAGGGCCATGGGCCCCCTGGAAAAAGCTGGGACCACGTGGCCAAGGGAAGGGGGTCCCAAGGTTCCCTGCCATACCTACAGGGTGGCTAGACTGGCTGCCCCCACCCCTGGGCCTCTGAGGTTCTGCAGGAGACACTGCCAATGGCAGGTGGGGACTGCCGGGGTCAGAGAATGACCTTCCTGGCCTTCCATGCTCAGGATTGGCTGGGGCCCAGGGACTGAGTACAGAGAGCAGGCACAGGGCACAGGGGGCAATGGGGTAGCTTGCCAAGATCCCAGGAGCAGGACAACTGGCAGAGGTGCCTGGTGGCAAGGGACCTCATTGGAGACTGCAGTGGCCTGGGGACTGAGCCCTGGGTAGGGTCAGTTCCTTTCAGGTCCCTTCCCCCAGTCCCTTTCAGATTGCTAGCTTTGGAAGGACTTCTGGGCTTGGGCCCCTGCCCTGAGCTTGGCCTCCTCCCAGCCCTGGCCCCAGCGAACCCTCCAGAGCTGTTTCCGGGGGTGGCTCCAGGTCAGCAGGCGTCTGCACCCTGGCCTCAGCTGCCTGGGAGTCCCACGCTCGCCTTGGCAACACTCCTGGCTGTGCAGGAGCCAGGTGGAGCTGTGGCCAGGGCCTGCGCGGTGGAGGGGGTGGGGGAGGTGATAGAACCAGTGGGGACCAGCGCTGGGTTCCCTGCAGAGAGAGCCCTGGCTCTCCCTGGGTGACCGTGTTGGCCTTCCTGGGGAGGGGGAGGGGCGGCAAGGGGCCAGAGTAGGACCTGGCACGGGAGGCAAATCCTTCCCAGAGAGCAAAGCCTTAGCAGGTCAAACATGGAAGCCAGAATCAGCAGCCACGCAGCCCCCTGGGAAGTTCAGGGAGGCTATGTGGGGAGGCTGCCTTGAGGAGGCTGCTTGAGTGGTGCCCGAGGCCAGGAAAGGGAACTGGCCCTGCTTCCTGAGAAGTGCACCCTTGGGTGATAAGCCCGCTGCCAGCACACCTGCTCCCCAGAAGCCCCCTTCCTAGGGACTCTAAGCTCTGCCACAGGCTTCCAAGTTGAAACAAGCACCCTCCCTGCTCCTGGTGAGAATCTGAGATGGTAGGAGCTATGGAGGAGATGTGGCAAAGTCAGCCTCCACCTGTCACCGAACCTGTGGATCTGAGGGGTATTGGGCCAGTGTACCCTCTGGCCTGGGTGCTGCAGGGGTCATGACGATGGCCATGGTGGCTTGGATTGGCGCAGCCTGGCTCAGGGAAGGACAGTGCCAGTCTGTTATTCCCCATGGTCCAGGCTCCCTGCAGACCGCAGGGCAGGGGCCTATTCACGCAGCCCCCTCTGGTCTGGTGGTTCTTTTCATCCTAAATGAATCCACGTGTCGTATCCTCCTGAAGATCATTTTGTCGGCATCTCTAAGCAGATAAATCGCCACAGGGCTGGGGGTGAGGCAGCAAAATCTGCCCGGTGCAGGGGGCGCTGCTGCGACAGCTAGCCAGGGGTGTGTGTGTGTGTGTGTGTGTGTGTGTGTGTATGGGGAGGGGGTCCCTGCCCCCCACCCCGACACCACCCCTAAGCCTAGGGGTGCCCTTGTGTAGTCGGGGGCGGGGGGCGGGGGTGGGGGTGGGGAGATGCTGCAGTGGCTCCGCGAGAGCGGAAGTTTCCTATTTCTCTCGTCCGCTCCTCCCGCCCCCACGGTTGCCGGGCAAATCCTCCTGGAGAGCTGCCGCGGCCTGGCAGCGTGTCTGCGGCAGGCGGGCGGGCGGGCTGGCGGCCGAGGGGGCTGCGGCAGAAGCGAGCGAACGAGCGAGCGGGGCCGGGCGCACAGCGGCGCGGGCACACGCGGCACACCCGGCCCACACGTGCCCTCGCGCGCGCGCCGGCGCACCGCTGCAATGCGGAGGCAGCGGGAACGCGATTGGAGGGCTGCGCCCGGCGGGGCTGGCGGCGCCACGCGCCTGGGTCGGCCGCTGCGGCAAACCGCGCGGGTGTCCAAAGGGCGAGCCTCCCGCCGCCGCGCTCGCAGAGTCCACAGCGCGGTGCCAACCACGTGCCGCGCGCGGCCCCGCTCCCCGCCGCCTCTGCGGCCTGGCAGCGCTCGCGGCCCCGAGGGGAAACGGGGAGCGGGGGAGGGGGGAGAAGGCCTGCCTTGGGGTGACTGAAAAAATAGACTTGTGCGGCCCGCTGCCCGGGAGACAGCGAATCCCCGCGCGCACAGCTGCCGCAGCGCGGCAGTGCAGTGTCGGTCCGGTTGGGAAAGCGCAACCTTTGTCTGCAGGGCCCGCCCACCCTGGGAGGGTGATCGCTCTCCTGGGGGTGGAAATTAGAATCCCTGCAGAGGGACCGTGGTGGCGCAAGGACCCCAAATTGCCAAAATGTGGCGGGGGTGCAGCCAACCAGGCTGGGAAAGACTGGACTTGGAGATGGGCGGGGCAGGGAGAGCCGGCCTGTGTTACAGCGCCGTGGGCGCAGGCCTTTGGGCACACTTAGAGCTCTTAACAGAACTCCATGTCTGCCCTGAACTACCAGCTCCTCAGGGCCTTGAACTGGCTGGCTAGCAGGAGGAAAGGAGACATATTTGGTGTATGTGTGCATGCATGTATGCATGAATGGAGGAGCTGCTTTTTGCAGCCTAGAGGCTAGGAAGGCTGCAGGGAGGAAGGGCCCCTTGACTGACCTCTGGAGCCTGAGCAGGCTGCAGCTTGGAGAGGGGTATCCCAGAGACGGGGAGCAGATGTGCGAGGTTTGACCCAGCCTGTCTGGAAATCATCATTCCTCCTCAAAGGCCTAGGTTCAAAGCTTGCTTCTTTGCAGTGTGTCCATGCTGTGTGAAATGATGCCCTGGACCCCAGCTCCAGCCCCATAGCCCTGCACTGGGAAGATGTGGCTAGACCTCTTCAGGGCAGAGGCCAATAGTGCGGACCTTCCCCCAGAAATAGGTTGAGAAGAGTCTCTGGGAAATGTCCCTTCAGCCTGGGATAAGCCCCAGGACTACTGGGCATGAGAGGATGTGCTACTTTAATACAAGGAAGTTGGTCTCTCTCTCTCTCTCTCTCTCTCTCTCTCTCTCTCTCTCTCTCTCTCTCCCCCTCTTTCTCCTCTCCTCTCCTCTTCTCTCTCCTCTTTCTCCCTTCCTCTCTCCCCTCTCCTCTCTCTTCTCTCTCTTTTTAATCCCAAAGAATAAACAAAAAGTGTGAAGAACTATTCTCTGGAAAGAGTGATAGTGCTGGGTCCACATCCCAGTCAAATACAATTTTAGGGGACCCTTGTCTGTATAGGGACGGTGAACGGAACTTCAATGATATCCTCGCTCATGACCACTGGAGTCTACCCAAGGCCAGATTGAGAAGGCCCAGGGGCCCACGCCACTGGGCCCACTTCCCAGAACCCCACTAAGCCACTTATACTTTGATGACATTTCCAGTTGCTTCTCCAACTGAGCTTCCTGCCTGGGTCAGAGGACTGGCACAAGGCCACACACTGGGCAGCCCATCTCCACTGAGAAACTTATCACAAGCAGAAAGCAGAGCAGGGACTTGAGCTCAGCTCATTATTCAGGGGCCTGCTTTCTGAGCCAACTTTGGGGCAGCGTGGATGCCCACCTCCCACTAGCTAGAGCCAGAGGTTAACCCACTGATCAACCAGTGTTCGTTGATAACCGATGAGGAACTAGCCTGGTTCCAAGTTAGGTGTGTGGGAATCTTGAGAGGTCTAAGGAGCATCGGGAGAAGGACAAACAAGGTCTGACCATCTGCTCTGCCCAAACCCTCTGGTCACATGTGACTGGTGTGGTCCCCAGCTCAGCCCCAACCTGGGAGCTGCTGCACAGGCTAAGAGAAGTCCCATCTCTGAGAGGTGACTGAACCAGTGGCCTCCCCCCGGCAGAGCCCCCATCCACCAGTAGCTGAAGAACCTGGGGCAGTCCAGGGACAGGAGGAGAGGCCAGTCCAGCTGCTCAGGCCCACAGAACCTCTCTGCAGGTTCCCTTCCTCCCTCAGGGACACTGGGGCTTTCTGATGAGTGTGCCTGGATGGCCTTCCTCCTGCAGACCCATCCAATCAACGGGCTAGTCCCCCTCAGCTAGCCAATTTGGGTTTACTGAAACCATCCATGAAGGACAGTAGATCTCAATCTGGGGGTCAAACAAAGGTCGTGGCCCGAAGGTTGAAAACCATTAACATAGAAGCTCGTTCCCCCTACTCCACCCCCCAACATCAGGATTGATTCCAAGAACATCATTTTTACCAGGTGATCTCGTTGGGGAGAAGGCATTACTAGGGTGTTAAGTCATTGAGAATATCATTGTTTTCCTAAGACAAATACCCTTTGCCTCTCACGATTGTGAAGATAACACATACCCCGTCAATGAGTTGTCATGCCTTCAGATTGCTGCTCGGGCTCCCACCCACAAACAGACTTAGTCAGACACCAGGGGCCTGCTGACCTATGAGGAGAAGAAGGACTTCTTTGGAGGAAAAGTCAGGGAAGCACTGAGGCGGGCCTCACCCTTAAGCCAGCCAGTGATGCTCAGAAAGCAGGGCCATTCTCTGCTCCTTCCCCAGGGTGGGGGCTGGACATATATGTGCTTGTCTCGCAGGGTCTACTGGTGCTTCTTTGCACACAAAAACCAACCCACTGCTGTCCAGTGGATTCCTCCCCAAAGCGACCCAAGGAGACAGAGTGGAGCTGCCCCATGGGGTCTCTTTATGGGAACAAATGGCCACATCTATTTCTTGCAGCACAGCTGGTAGGTTCGAACCACCAACCTTGCAGTTAGCAGCCTGGGGCTTAATCATTGCAGCACCCCCCGGGCTGCTTGCTTCTTTGAATGAGGGTGACAGAGACACAGCGGTGCCAGAAAAGGTAGGTTGGAGCTTGTCTGGTACTTGAACTGAACGGAGGTAGAGTGTGCTGCCTCTCCGAGCCCTGGCCACCCAGGTGGTTCTTTGCCCCCAAAGTCCGGCTCCCTCTTCCTCAGATTCTCTTATTCTCTGTGGGGCCCACATACTTTGCAGATGGGAGGAGGGATGCATGGGCCCATGTGCTCTGTGAATATGTATTCCTAGGATACTCTGGGAATTGGGGTGCCAGTATCCCCTCTCTCCTGGGGAGTAGCCTTGCCTTGGGATTCCATAGGATCCAGCTATTACTTCTTAGTCAGGAGACCACAGTGTCCACAGATGCCTCTTGGGGAAATGCTGCCCCACTGTTTGCTGTAGGGCCTCACCAATCTGCTGGGAGGAGATCACCTGGTAGGCAGGGGGTGGGGACACCATACAGCCTCCTGGCAGCCAGTTGGCTCCGCCATGCCAGCATTTAAGTTCAAGGGAGACCCCTTAGCCCCTGTAGATTTGGAAGGCAGCCTAGAGGCCTTGCCCAGGCTGTGAGGACAAGAAACTTAGTGGACTCTCAGGGAGAAGTCTCAGGATGTCACAAACAGTAGGCAGAATCCATGCCCAAGTTGTCCCTAGCTTTAAGGTGACAGACAGCTCAAGCATCCAGCTCTCCCTTGACCAGCTGTTGTGGATTCATCCCTGCAACTCTAGAGAGGACAAGGCATGGTTCCACCCACACGCCTTGCTGAAGACAGATCTGGCTGTAGATGGCACCTAAAGCTTTGCGGAAGGTTTACCCCACATGGGACTCAGGCCACATGGGGCAATGGGTGTACACAGCAAGGGCCAGGTACAACTGTGACCCTGGGAGCAGACTGGAAGGTCACCCATGGTCATACAGTCAGAAAGTATGTTTTAAAGAGTGCCAGCTCAACATCTATGGAGCATTTATTATGTGAATGGGGGCATCACTTGTGATGTCCAGAGATGGGTAAGAGAAGACAGAGATAGGTAAGATAAGCACCTGCCCTCCAGGAAATTTATATTCTACACAGAAGGCCCAGGTTCGATCCCCAGTTGATGCTGGAGGCTTGTGTGCTGTGTGAACCAGAACATGGAAGAAAGAACTGGAGATCTACTTCCCGAAATCAGCTGACAAAAATCCCTGGGGATCACATCCACAATCAGAGGACATTGCTGCACCAGGCACTTGGGCAGATACACTCCATACCGCTATTCTTTTCCATGGGCACAGGTTTTGGAAGCTAGTCTGAGGACAAAGCCTGTACAACCCTGGCCTGCCTGGTCTGGCTACTTGCCCATGCTGGCTGGTCCCTCTGGAGAGTAGCTGAGCCACATCCCGCTGCTGGGGCGGGACAGTGGGGGTCAGGGTAATGGACCTTGGAGCAGTTGTCATTGTTGGGTACCATCAAGTTGGTTCTGACTTGATGTCCTTCTCTAGAGACTCATCTCTTCATCCAACTTGTCACCCTCATTTCTAAGGAGCACTCCGGCCATACTTCTTCCAAGACAGCTCTATTTGTTCTTTGGGAAATCCATGGTACTTGCAATATTTTTTGCCAGTCCCATGATCAAAATGTATTGATTCTTCTGTGGCCATCATTATTCAATGTTCAACTTTCACATGCATATGAAGCAATTGATAATACCATGGTTTGAGTCACAGGGGCACCATAGACCTCAAAGACATCCCTGCTCTTCAACATTTTAAAGAGACCCTGGGGAACCCTGGTGGTATAGTAGGTTGTGCATTGCAGTAGGAACTGCTATAAGGTCTACAAGGTTGGTGGTTCAAGACCACTTGCCGCTCCAGTAGAAAAATGTGGCTATCTCCTCCCATAAAGAGTTAGTCTCGGGCTGAGCCCCAGTGGCGTAGTGGTTGAGTGTGGGACTGTGCCCCACGGGCTTGGCAGTTCAAATCCAGTAGCAGTTCTCCAGGAGCAAGCCTGGGTAACTCCCACGGCCAACAGAGGGCAGTGATGCCCCCCCCCCCAAAAAAAGGAGGTAGTCTCAGACACCCACACAGGGGCAGTTCTTTTCTGTCTTATAGAATCACTATGAGATGCAATCAACTCCACAGCAGTTAGTTTGACTTAGGAACAGGCATCATTAATTATCTGAAGGAGTCCTGGCGACACCATGGTGAAGCACTCAGCTGATAACCCAAACATCCATGGTTTGAATCCACCAGAGGCTTTGCAGGAGGATGCCTGCCCAGCGATGGAAAGAAGGTCCTGAGACTGAGGTTTAGAGCACAAATTGGGGAGAGACAGGGCCCAGTGAGTGCAGTTTTGGAGAGGTCCTGCCTGGAGCAGGACAAGAGAAGACTCCTCTCACCCCATCGGTTCCACAGGGAGTGAAAATGGCCAAGTTCAGATGCCCGCACAGGCACCTCCTCCTGCAGCTTCAGTCAGGATGCCTTCCTGTGTGTGTGTGTGTGTGTGTGTGTGTGTGTAGCATCACTGCCCTGGTGGGAGTAGGAATCCAGCCTTGCTCCTGGAGAGCTGCTACTGGGTTTGAACTGTCAACCTTGTGGGCTGTAGTCCTGCACACAACCACTAGGCCACCAGGGCTCAGCCGATGCCTTTCTTTTAAAAGCAAACCCCAAACCAAACTCACTGGCATCTCATCAACACTGACTCACGGTGACCCTATAGGACAGGCTAGAACTGCAGGAGAAAGAGCACTGGTTTGTGGGGGCGGTATGGGGTTT
>PVJH01033249.1:0-21766 GCA_004026705.1 Nesogale talazaci
CACACATGCACACCATGTCCACATTATTCTGTCCCTATAGCAAATGTAAGCCTGGCAGAAGGGTTTCTGGGAGGCAGGAGCCTATGACCCATGTGGCGGTCATGTATTCCATATGTCAATTTCATGATTGAGATGTAGGGGTGGAGTCTAACCTGTTAATCTGGAGATAGCCATTGAGTAGCCCATGGGGCCTCTTTGAGGGCATGGCTTTCTCCTGAGACTTCTGGGAAACCTTGTGATATTTCCCTGGGGGAGAAGAAAAGCCATCTCCCCAGTTGTTGGGAGTCAATCTCTGAGAAACAAACTGAGGATAAGACAAGGTGGCAGTGTCCCAGGAGCTGGAGGAGAAGGAAACCAGCCTTGCCCTGATGGAACCAGACCTCTGAAGCTGGAGTAGCCACATGGAGACCCCTGCCAGCGCTGAGTTGCTTCTATCATCACTGGATGCTGTTGATGGACCCTGAGCCCTGGAAGCGAGGAGCCATGGGGAGACCCCTGCCAGCACCAGGATTCTGCATCCACTGACCTGTGACTTCATGAGTCGGAAGGAGACTTTGTAGACTTGTATCGGGCATATGGGCTAATATTGGACTTATAACTTTGAACTGAACTGGGTTGGGATGCTTTCTCAATTTTCCATTTCCTCTTGTAAATAAACCTTGCCCTTATATCCATATATGTGTCTCTGATTTTGTTTCTCTAGTCTACCTGAACTAAAACAACCCATAATCTAGTTGGACTCATAATCACAGTTCAGAGGAAAGACTCAGTGGCAGCACCTCAATTTCCACTTGAGTTTCCCTGGCATATTGCTTCGGGGTATCTCAAAATCTCCCCATCAATTCCTCTGGGTCTTCTGGTGCCCAAACCTTTTCACAGGTGGACCAAACTTTGCCCAGCACTCAAAGAACCAGACTCCCTTTCACCCAGCGTGGACCAACATGGCAGAGAAGAAGGAAAGGTTCCTGGGTCTTTATAAACGCAGGTGGTAGCCTGAACTGACCCCGTCTTTCCCATTGTGCAACCCTTGCTTGCTTTACCAGAGAAATGAATGGGCGGCTAGCCAGTGTTCATCACTGTATTCCTGGAGCCTTTTCAGGAACATCTGTATCTCTATGGGAGGTGTGGCCTTATGCGCCTGGATGGTTGTTTGTCAACTCTTCAGAAACTGGTCCCAAATGAAAATGAGGGCCACTGATAAATCAAGCCATAGATATGAGCTGGTCTACCCTGACAATTCTGGGGCTCTGGGAGTCTTGTTATCTCATGGGAAAGAAGTCAGCTACCATCGGGCTAAGAAGATCCATGCTGAATTAAAAGGATAGTTTCCATTGTCCTTTATGTGAGTGTTTATATAGAAAAATTAGTTTTTTAGATCAATAATTCTCACAGGTATTGTTCCATGACAATGGTTGTCATCCTGAAGTGTGTCAGCACTTTCCCTCTTTCCTCCTTGGATCCTGTGTTTCCATTTGGTTTCTCTCACATTTCCAGGCCTCTCACATTTGGTTTGGAGCAAATACTGTCCTTTTGGTCTCCTCTAGTTGATTATTACGAGGAACACATTCTTCCTATTGTTTAATTTCTAGGGCTGTCTATTATTTATCAGAAAGGTTGTCTTCAGTTGTTAAGTAGAAGGATTTCTCAGGGCAACAATTTTCAGGATTACTCTAGTCTCTTACTGATTTTTTTTAAAAAATAAATTACTCCAAATTTTGTTTTAACCCCCCATTATTTATTTGTCTATTAAAATTAAATACCTTTACTGGGGGTCCTTACATATCTTATCACAATCCATACATTCATTCATTGTGTCAAGCACATTTGTACATATGCCACCATCATTTTTCAAAGCATTCTCTTTCCACTTGGGCTCCTGATATCAGCTTCCCATTTCTTCTACCTCCCTTCCTTGTGTGCTCTCCTACATGAACCCTTGATAAGTGATAGATTATTATTCTTAGCACCAATAATTAGCCATATATTATTTATTGCATGTTGATTATTTTCATTAATTAAAGTGGATGTAGATGTTGTGAACTATGTTATGCTAATATTGTTTGGTGTTCCCTGAGATTAAAGCCCAAAGTCTCCAGGCTTAGCCACTCACTTGTTCCTTCAAGGTGTTTGGTTATGGTGAGGAAGTTTTCATAGCTCCCCCCCCACCTCCGAATGCGCCACTGCATGCATGCAGTGTGGAGTCTTTGGCAGACTCCTATTGGTGAATCAGAGCGCAGACCATTGGAATTTTGCCATCCTCTGCAGACAACTACTCCCCTTTTGAAAAGCAGTTGTTGACCTGTTACTGGGACTTGGTGGAGACTAAACGCCTCACTTTGGGCCACCAAATGGGATGCATAACCTCCATACCTGCCACCATGTCCACTTTTATTTTTCAGCACTGCCCTCTGGTTGGGAGTGGGAGGCCTAGCCTTGCTTCTGGAGAGCTGCTGCTGGATTTGAACCACCAAGCCAGTGGGCTGCAGTCCCGCACTCAACCACTGTGCCACCGGGACTCAGCCCCATGTCCACTTTGTTCATGTGCCCATTGGATAGCAGGAGTGGCAGAGGAGGGCCAGTCTTCACAGTGCGTGTCATCTTATCCACTTGATTGTTAAAGTCCTTCTCTTCAGATAACCCTTTGGTGAGCATTCACATGAGACACAATTACCTTTACTTTTTGAGCCCATTCAGAGAGATCCATCCGCATACCTCTTCCTCACACCTCCTTGTCACCAATCTTCCAATCATGTTCCTTCCAAGTCCCAAATATATATATGCATCTATATATTTGGAACAAAGGTAAATAACTGCATAAGGTCCATATCATTAAAATTATCTATCATCTATCTATCTATCTGTCTATTTATCTAACTATCGATCTAAAACATCATTTACTGAAATAATGAATATAGGAGAAGGAGGTTTGGGGAGAGAGGTGGAAGAAAATGATATCATTTTGGATATTTTGAGTTTGAAATGTCTCAGAGTTGTGCAAAGAATGATGGTCAGTGCCCACATGGAGCTATGTAGGTCTAGAGCTTGGGGTGGAGGCCTCAACTGGAGATGGATTTGATTTCACCATAAAATTGATAATTGAAGCCATCATGCATGTGTGAGGTAAGATACACACACACACACACACACATATATGGAGAACTCATCCATTCATTCATTGAAGCAATATTCATTAAGCACCTACTACATGGTAAGCAATGTACTAGATGCTGGGAATTCACCAAGGAACTAAACAAGCAAAATTCCTGCTTCTGCGGCGCTGGGTAAAGGGAACCAGCAGTACCTTGTGGATAATAAGGGGGGGGGATTACAGTTTAATTACAATAGAAAGGTGAACTTGGGTAAAGTCTTGAATGGAGATGAAGGAGTACATACTAAGACATATCTGAAGGAACGAGTTCCAGAAAAGACAGCAGTCAATAGCAAGTCCTTGAGTCAGAAACATGACCAGCGTGTTTGAAGAGTCTAAGATGGCTGGAAAAGGAGTAGGAGGAGATGAAGTCAAAGAGAAAGAAGGGGGTAAGGGCAGGCCAAGGGAAGAAACAGAGGGCGTTGAGCAGAGGCATGACATGGTGCAGCTTCTGTTTGTAGGTGACTCCCGGATGCTGTGCTGATAGTAAGTGGCAGGGTGGCAAAAATAGAAATCATCATCTAGGGACCTATCTGACAGGTAAGGGATATGCAGGAGAAAACGGTGTTCTGCTCAGTGAAAAGGTTGGTGATATGTCAGATACAGAGTCTCTTAAGGATGCTAACTATCCAGGACTAATTGTGAAAGCCAGACAGGCAGAGGGCAGGGAAGAGACCTGACTCAGAGAACAAAGGAAAATAATGTCGGAGGAAGAGACTTGTGGGTGATACCAAACATCACAGAGAAGTGAACCGGTTTGGGTGGCATCTTTGGGGTTTATCAAAACGGAGAGCAATGGACTAATAGTGGATGGAAGTCAGAGCTTTCACTTTCACAAAGTTGAAAGGGACATGAACACATTGTAGGAGAGCGGACACTTAAAAAAAATGGCTGAATAATTCAACTGCATGGATTTGTTTCCAATCTGTCTTATTCAATGCCCGACATTTACATACATATGAGGGGATCAAAAACACCATGATTTGGGTCCAGTACTCCTTAGTCCTCAAAATGAGGTTCTTGCTCTTCAGCTCTTTAAGAGATCCAGTGCAGCTGATTTTCCCAATATCAGCTATTAATCACAATTTTGTAGGAATTTCTCCATGCTGTTCTCAAGACTGGATGATCAGTGGATTAAGTCCCTGGGTTATGACTACCCAACTGTCAAACTTGCATGCGGGATGACTTGTACCTGTGCACTTCTCCTACTCTGGAATGTTTTGTGGATCTTCCCTCACTGTGAATAAACCAATGTTTTTTGCATCACAATCTCCCTCACTTGCTGCTGGTAACCATTTTCAAATCATTATAAAAAGGCTTTGTAGACCCCCCCCCCCAAAAAAAAAGACTTTTTCTCAGTTACTAATAATGTAACTAATTAAATCTATATGCCTGGATCAATGCATGGATTCCAAGTAAGAGATGGAACAGCAGCACAGGGGAAATGGAAGATGTATTTTGAGGCTCAAACAAGTAGAAATATAACATTGTTTTCAAATTTGCATGCAGGCCAGCTCTCAGTCTAGAAAAAAAATTTGACAGAAAAGAGGCTATCCTACTGTTGTTCTCTTACTTGGTTCCTCTCAGCCCCTGTAAATTTCAGTGGACACAGATCTTACTGCGTGAAATTTATTCTAGAATCGTTGAAAGCTCTATCTGAGAAGCATCAACGTGGACATAATATCTCTGTAGTGTTTAAGTAGTATAGGTTTTCTGTGCACATGGGACTTGGGTATTTACTTCTAATTGCTGTCAATTTTAATGGAACATTAATTGAATATGTAGACATCAAAACTTGGCTCATAATGTGATTTTCCCTTATCTAGCAATGATTCCTTTCTCTAGTTTCATCTAAAATAAATCAGTGTATTGGCTAAATGCCCAACCCCAGTGGCCAATTCTCTCCAAAGTGGAAAGGGCATAAAAATGATGAGAAAAGTTTAAATGTATAATCTGAGAGTTTTAATATGTTTATATTCTATTTCACACAAAAATATAAATCATCATGTCCTAGTGCAAGTTGCAAAGATATTTCCTTTCGTTTTCTGCAAGGAAAACTCCAATAACTCCGTTCCTGTTTAAGTTTTATGACCCGGTCCTGAGATCCTCAAGGCTTTCGGGAGACAATCACATGATAAGATGCCTCACACTCTTAGAAGGCAAATTTCATTTGAGAGTCTTAATCGCTTGCCAATCATTTATGAGTTTACGTTAAGGCATATTGTGTTTCCATGCACTGACCACAAATATTGACATTTCTAAGGCTACAGTTTTACATTAATAATAACAACAACAACACCTTACTATTTGGAATATCAAATAGTGAGGTGTGTAATTTTACATCTGTGAGGCTGTCCTCTATTTTTTCACTATTACTTAAAGAAACACAGAACAGCTGCTGTAACATGAGATTTAGGCAACTGTGTGTATTTGAAAGCATGTCCCCCATGCTCTGTTCGGAGTAATCTTGCAGGAAATAGGCACATGATGAGAAATGTGGAATTTGGAGGGACGTTTTTGGTAAAGTGTATGTGGTAAAAAAGGTCACAGATGCCTACACTCGAACGTGGTCTTGAGTTTTCTCTGGAGTTATCAGTGGAAGTCATATTATGACGTTCTGCTCAGCCACCCAGACATGAATTCGAAGACTGTTTCCAAGAACGGAATCACAAATTTAACAGAAGTTTAAAAGCATAATGGAGAGTACTTTGAAGGTGATAAGGTGGTTTTAAAAAAATTAATTGAATGCTTTGTGAAAGGGAGGGGAATTTGTTTTTTGGGGGGTGGATATCCTACACATATTATTTCAGGAAAGCCCCCTTTAAAGAATCATTAATATTTCCCCCTGTAACTCTTACAAACTAAATTCTTCTTGCATGCTACTCCCATGCCAAAGTCGCTTGAGCTACATTTTCAGTTGCTGTTGTTACAAACGTTGTTGTGGCTATGTGCTGCCCAGTTGATTCTGACTCATAACTACCCGAGAGGATAGGGTGGAACTGCCCCCGTAGGATTTCCAAGGTTGTTGTCGTCCTGTGTTTGAACTGTTGACTTTTCAATTAGCAACGAAAGGCTTTATCACCGCACCCTTAGTGTTCCTTTAAAAAACTTTTTTTGAGGTAAGGTTTATTAGCAGTATGAATTATCAGTCAGAAGCATATGTCATAACACCATTTTAATCTCTCCAGAACTTCCATTTTTATTTGTCTGTGTGTGTGCTCAGATCGATGGACCGAAAGAGAACTTTAGGATGGTCACGTGGTAGGAGATAGTACAAGAAGGGTCACACAGTCTGGTGGCAAACTGTTGTCTCCTGCTCTTAGTGTGCTGCCTCTCACATCCTTGATCATCATGATTTGCAAGACACAATCCAAGCCACTGTTTTTCTTTCCTAGAAATCTCCCTCTAATTTTCCATGACAGATTCCTGATTGGAAGATTACTTAATTTCCCATAGTAAAAGGCATACCCTGAAAGATATCAATTTAATGCTTTTTAAAAAAAAACAGTGAGTCATAACTGGGTTTCTAAGTTTTTATATTTGTTTACAAAAATAAATCAACTGGAGGAGATGGACCTATAGAGTGAGCAATGAGGTGGGTCTAACAGAAACAGTTTGTTCTTTCATTTTCTTGCTGCTTGTTTTCCAAAGAAGAATACCATTTCTCTGAGGGGAACACAACAGGCGGCCAGCTGCCCACTGAAGTTGTGTGTTCCTCACTATGTTGTGTAAAGTTTTTTTTTTTTTTTTGTGGCATCACTGTCCTGGTGGGAGTAGGAAACCCAGCCTTGTTCCTGGAGAGCTGCTGCTGGATCTGAACCATTAACCCTGTGGGCTGCAGTCCCGCACACAACCACTATGCCACCAGGACTCAGCCCATTGAGTGAAGTTTTTAACCAGGAAGGCTTTCCTGCAGCCTTGCATTCATATAACTGAGTAAGGTCTTTCAACTGTAGTGTTGGTGAACCATACTGGTTGTACCATGGACTACTAAAGAACAAACTAACTCATCTTAAAAGCAACGAAGCCAGAATGTAGAGAAGCAAGAATGGTGGACATCCAGACTTTGGACAGGTCATCTGAAAAGACAAACAGCTAGATAAGGGTATCACGTTTGCAAAGGTTGAGGATCGATGAAAACCAGGGGAACCTCCTGCTTCTCTTGCCATAGACTGCTTGATGTTTTCATAGCATGGTGGCTGATTTCTAAAAACAAATGTCCCAAGAGAAGGCACATAATTTTTGGAAATGTGGACCTAGAGATTCCGCTTTTCAACAGGAAAAATGTGAGTCAATTTTGAAGTCATGTTGTAGAAGCATCATAGGATTCAATGTGGTTTTGCAACTCACAGTTTACCTGGTTCGTGTCACATTTACACTAGTGTAAAAATGAGAGAGTCAAAAGTTCCAATTTCTTAACCAAACTCTCACTGAACTTTGAGTCTATTCTGATGCACTGAAACCCTTGAGGTCAGAGTCGAACTGCCCCTTCTGGTTTCTAAGATTTCTAATCTTTCTCAGCACAGATAGCCTCTTCTTTCTACCACAGAGAGGCTGGTGCTTTCCCAACCACTGATGGCGTTAGCAGTTTAGTGGGGAGCTCACGATGCCAGCGGGGTTCCCACCCCTTCGTAGTCATATAGGTTTTCATTATAGGTCCCCAAACCCCAGTACACGATCCTAACAGCAAGACTTATACAAAGGAGTGCTTGTCTTTTCTCAGTCAGACGAAGAGATCTTCAGGGGATCTCTGCACAGCCTTCCCGAGTTCAGCTTTGAAATCCAGGTGCTCGGTCTCTGTCATTGAGTCCATGACAACTTCAAGCCACTCGGTGTAGACTCTTCGGGGCTTTGTAAATCTCTGTAGGGGCATACAGGCTCAGCTTTCCCACCATAGAGTAGTTTCTGGGTTGGAACCTCCAAGCTTGCTGTTCTTACTGAAAACTCACTGCCATGGAGTTAACTCCAACAAATTGCAACTCTTTTTTTCTGGGGCGGGGGGCGTCTCGGCCCTCTGGTGGTCGTGGGAGCTACCCTGTGCTGCTCCTGAGAGCCGCTGCTGGATTTGAACCGGCAAGCCCGCGAGCCGCAGTCCTGCACCCAACCACTCAGCCACGGGGGGCTCAGCCGCAATAGCAACTCTATGGGACAAGATAGTCCTAGTGGTTACCTGTTGGGCTGCGATCCAGATGACCCACAATTGGAAACTACCAGCAGCTCCTCAGGAGAAAGACTGGACTTCCTCCTCCCAGAAGCCGTTCCAGTCACAGAAACACCCAGGGGGATGCAGTGCGTCAGCACTGACCCGATGGCAGTGAGAGGACAGGGGAGACTTGCCCCCGTGGGTTTCAGAGACTGTAGCTCTCTAGGGGAGTAGAACGCCTCTTTGCCTTGATGACTGGCTGCGGGGTTTGAACTGTTCACCTTGCCATCAGCAACCGCATGTGTAACCCACTATGCCGCCTGACAGCACCCCCAGGGCTTCCCTGTAGGTCTAATTAATTGGAAAAATATGAATGAGGAAGAGACCAACAGGCAGATAGCATGACTGGATGATTCACAGAAGGAGCAAGAGGAATCTCCCATGTGGAAAAAGTTACCATAACCATTTGTTCAGTCGACTGGCCAAGATCTATTTCTCTTTCCTAACAACACACTCTGATTTCCCTGGAGAGTTGCCCTTTTTATTTTGGCTGTAGTTTAGTGGGATTATAATTAGGGCATTGCCCATATCTAGCCCAAGGGCAGGCATATGGCCCAAGCTAAACTAACTGGAACTTCAATATTAAGAAAGGAATGAGAGAGCACAGCGATGTGGGTTTCATTCTGTTATTCAGATGGAATCCTGAGTAGCCCCAGTGATGCCTTTCTATACTAAGTCTCTTGCTGGGGTACCTGCTTCCTCCCTGTGTTAGTTAGTCAGGGCAGACAGAGAACAAATTCATAGACATGCATGTGGATATAAGGGAAAGGTTTACATACAAGAGGAATGAAACATTGAGAAAGCATCCCAACCCACTCTAGTCCAAGGTCATAAGTCCGACACCAGTCCATACGTCCAAAACCTCCCATAAAGCCTCCCTTCAACTCATGAGCACGTGTAATGACAACAGGACAATCACAGGCCAATAGGTGCAGTCTTGTAGAAGCATACCAGCAGCAGTAGAAGCATACCAGTGCTGACAGAGGTCCTCTCATGGCTACTCGATTCCAGGGCTCAGCATCCGTGAGCAGTATCCACTGGCAGGAGATACATCTCAGCACTGGCAAGGATCTCTCTGTGACTCCTCTGGTTCAGAAGTCTGGTTCCATCAGGGTGAGGCCGTGTGGCTTCTCTTCCGCTGGCTCCTCCAGCTCTCAGACGCTGCCATCTTGTCTTGTCAGTCGAGCAACTCCCAACAACTGAGAAAATGGTCTTTCATCTCCACGAGGGAAATATTGTGAGATTTCCCAGAATTCTCAGGAGAAAGTCATGCCCACACAGAGGTCTCATTGGCTATCTGCAGATTGACGGGTTAGACTCCACCCCTACCCTCCCAATCATGAAATCGACACAAGAGTACATGACCGCCACACTCACCTTCACAAATACCTGAGTTTTCCCAACTCTCAAGCCTGACTTCCTACTCATTCATTTTTTGAGTGTCTGATAAACTCCCGCTGCATTCTTCTTACACCCCCTCTCATGGCTCCCATACATTTATTTATTTTGCTGTTGTCATTCAGTAGAACATACAGCAATGTAACAATTCCTGCACATCCAAACTCAACGACCGTGGTGATATTCTTCGAGCTGTAGAACCACCCTCATCCCCCTTTTCTGAGTTATTCCTTCATCAATATAAACTCAGTTCCCCAAGGTTCTTATCTATTATTTTGAGATGTTTGTTCATTTGATCCCATACGGATAGTTTAAAAAAAGAAGCATAATTCTCAAGACAGACCTTTTTTACTAGATAAATAAAACTATGTTTGGTTTCAAGGAGACTTTTGGGGGATATTTTGGTTTAAGGTTTGAAGTTTATCTCAGTACAACAGTTTTTTTTGGGGGGGTGGGAGTTCATCTACTTTCCCTGACTCCAGAAAGGCCATGATCCCTGAAAGTTTGAACTTCTGTCCTGCATTTTCCCTTTTTTGATCAGGATTCTTCTAGGAAAATATGTTGCTCAAAATGGTCAGTGATGATAACTAGGGATCATTCAGGATGCAAGCAAAAGAGGCAATTAATTATTCATGGGTGCAATTAGCCACACATTCTTTGTCCTTCTTTTCCTGTTTCTCCTCTTTCTCCTGTTGCTTTATGTGACTAAAGATCAATGGTTTGTGCATTGGTTCATGAGTTGGATGCTTTTAAGGTTCCAGGCTCTAACCATTGAACCGGGAGACCGAACAGAGCATGGAGCGGGGATATGGCACGAAACCATGACCGTAAAGCTCTGAAACAAGAAATCAAACCCCGTAATGTAGCTAGACACAAGCAGGCTCTTTGTTGTTGTAAAATACGTATCACCGAACTCCTACCAAGTCAACACTTCTATCAGTGTTCAACTTACTGACAGCAATTACAGTAATTGGCAACTCTACCCTTAGTCAATGCAATATTTCCATTACCATTAATGCCCACCCCCTCCGCCTGTATCCAACTTCTGATAACCAGTAACAAACTGTGGTGTCTACCTTGTCTTTTCGTATACGTGAAAACCCGTGACATCTGTCCTTTGGGGCTTAACTTATTTTGTGCAACATAATGTGTCTAAGTTCTATCTGAACTAGAGCATGTTATCAAGACTTTATTTCTCTGACTATAGGTAGTATCCCGTTATATGTATGGCCCATGATTTGTTGATCCATTCTTTTGTGGATGGCGTGAAGGCTGCCTCCATTTTTTTCACTATTATGCATAGGACTACAGTGGATATTTGTGCAGACATCTCTGCTTGAGTCTTTGCTTTGAATCTTTTGGGTATATAGCTGAGTGGAATTGCTGGGTCCTATGGTAGGTGTGCTTTTAGTGTTTTGGAAAATTGATAGTTTCCCACACCAGTTATATCAAGTTGCATTCCCATCAGTGAGGAATACGTGTCTCAATATCCCTATATTTTCACCAACATTTGTTATTTTCTGGTTCATTAGTTAGAATTTTTTTTTGAATCTTAGCCTCCTTGTTGTTATTGCTAGGTGCCATTTAGTTGGTTCTGACTCATAGCTACCCTATGTAGAACAACAACAGCAGAAACACTGATTCATCCTGCTCCCATCCCCTTTTTGTTGCTATGGTTGACTCCATTGTCCCCACTGTGTCAATCTATCTCATTGAAAGTGGGTTAATCTGGGTAAACTAGAGAAACAAATTCACAGACACTCAAGTGTAGAAGAGAGAGTTTTATATAAAGGGTAACTATACACTAAGAAAGAATCCCAACCCAGTGCTGTCGACGTGGATTAAGTCCAACATTAACCCCTATACGCAACACCCATCTACAAAGTCCTCCTCAATCTCACAAGATACATGAAACGATGCCAACTTTCTCTGATTGAGGAAAGCCAAATCAGTGAGGGCGTAAGCATCTCAGCGCTGGCAGGAGTCTCCATACAGCTGCTCCAGCACCCACAGCTGCATCAGGATAGGTTCATGCGGTTTCTCCTCAGGGATGTCTTGAAGGAAGTCTGGCCATCAGAAAGCAAGAGATCTGAGAACTAGAAAGACGAGGCTTGCGGAACAATTCATCTCTCTGTCCTTCAACTAACCCCATGTGTTTATCGGGCAGTTTGGCACAATAAACCTAAACTATCTCAGAAAATCTTCCTCTTTTTTGTTCCCCTTCTATTGTACTAAGCATAATACCCTTATCCAAGTAGATGTCTTCAATGATAACCTGCATAAAGTAAGTGACATCTTGTCATCCTTGCTTCTAAGAAAGAAATATTGTGGGTGCCTATCTGCTAGGACAACTTTGCTTCTTCCGCTGGCAAGATATGATATGTTTGATCTTCATTGTCAACACCATAATTAAAAGACAATAGTGGAAGAGAAACAGTATCTCATTATGGTTTTGATTTACATCTCTCTGAGCATCTTTACTTGTATCTGGTGGTCATTTCAATGGCCCCTTTGCTGAAAGGTCGATTCACATCCTTTGACCATGTTATGATTGGGTTACAGCAATTTTTGTGATTGCTAAGTTGTTGAAACTTTATGTACATTATTTTTGTTTTCTAGGTGCTTGTCAGACATACAGTTTTAAAGGATATTCTCCTCGTTGATAACTTGTTTTATTTTCACTTACTTTGAAAGGTATTTTACTACTGAATTATTCTTAATTCAAATTGAGAACAATGATTACCTATTGATTGCAATCAAATAACCTTAATAAAACTTTCAGTTGCAGAAGTAGTGAGATAAATATGTGCTAAAGCAATGAGATAACATTCTATGTATCAAACTAGCAGAGAGAAGGCTTTTAAAAATGAATGACTGGACAACACAATGAACAAAGCTAATATCACTGAATTGTATATTTGATGACTGTGAAAAAGGAAATTGATTTGCTACTTATATTGCAATATATATATATATATATTCACACACACACAGTAGTAGACAAAAGTACATCTACCACATGAAAGATACTACCCAAATTTATTAGAGTTTTGGAGAAACTGATGGGAGAGTAAACTAATACAATCTTCCTAGAAGGCAAGGAAATAACAACAAATTTAAAATGCACACACTTTAATTCAATCACATAAAATTCCATAAAAAGACTTTGATGGGAGAGTATTTATTAGGGTTTTGTGTATAAGAGGAAAAGGGGGCGCTGAGCCCCGGTGGTGCAGTGGTTGTGCGCGGGACTGCAGCCCACTGGGATGGAGGTTCAATTCCAGCAGCAGCTCCAGAGGAGCAAAAGGCTGGGACTCCTACTCTCACCACCAGAGGGCAGGGATGTCCCCCCCCAAAAAACAAAACAAAAAAAAGAGGAAAAGGGTTGAAAGGATACATAATTTAGGTGGTCGTATAATGTATTGTCCAGAAGAAGACACTTTTGAGAATTATAGAGGGTGTTATTAATGATGATGACAATAAATATGTATCAACCAAACCTGTTCCAGGAAAACTGGCCTATATCTGGTTACCTTGTACAAAATCAAGGATTAGAGGTTAATGGCATGAGAGCATACATCCATTCCAAAGAATTCAAGTGACGTTATTTAAATGCCAGTATATTAAGATCCTCTATTATTGATGTCTACTTCTAGAACTTTTCATCATTCTATGAATTCACCTATATATTTTGTACCCACTTAAACACAGTAACCTTACTGTGTTTCACTGGGAGCCCTGGCGGCATAGTGGTTATACACTGGCCTGCTACCTGGAAGGCCAGCCTTTCAAAACTACCAGCCATGGGAGAACGATGGGCCTTTGCACTCCCGTAAAGAGTGGGTAGTCTCAGAAATACACAGGGGGTAATTCGACCCAGTTCCATAAGGTTCCATGAGTTGGAATCGACGCAGTGGCAGTGAATGTTTGTTTGTTTGTAAGGATGCCATAGAACCAGGCAGTATTTCCTTCTGTTGTACATAGTGTGACTAGGCCTGGGAATCCATGACACCTAATAGCAATATCAACAACAGTAACAACAACAATGTAGTCTCATCGTATCTTTCCATATATTACAGAGCAAATTTCCCTGCACTTGTTTTCTTCGTAAAGAATACTTCCAGGTAAAATTTGCAATTTTCCCAAGTTCCACATCCACCCTCTTGTTGTTCACCTTAAATATCACTTTGGGAAGAATGACATATCTATACATGCTATTCCTACATTGGCATGTATCTACCCCCATTGGTTTTCTTTCATGTTGCTCAGAGAATTTTATAGTTTCTTCATATATTTTTGTTAAGCATATGCCTACATATTTATATTCTTTTAATATACCCTGTGCTTTTACTTCATCATGTTCATTAGTTTTTCAAAATTAGCTGAGTGGGTAAAGGGCTAATGGTTGTCGTCCCCACTCATCTGCCAGCTTCATGAATTTGGAAATTCGTTTGCTTTTGTTCACAGGGGTAGAGCCAATATGGAACGGTTGGCAAAGGACTGGCATGATAGATCTCCACAAGTCCTTGCTGAACACGTCATTTGCGGCCTTGTCACAGTTCATCTTTCTGCTGATTTGCTATTGCCTTTATTTTTGAATTCTAGAACGTTTGTGTCCTAATTTATGAGCTGTCTACCCACATCCTTCAATGATCACACCACAGGAATTCAGAGCTGCTGTGTGAAAGTCAGATGAGAGGTTTGGAAGCTGTCCTATCCAAGTCTACTGTGCTATCACAGCTTGGCACGCAGTGATCTGGGGAGTAGGAAGTGCACTGCATGAGTGAAGGTTCCATCTCTCCTTCATTCCAGTCTGTGTCCCTTTGAGATGACTTTTGCCAGAATTGTTTTCTTTTGTGACTACACAGCTTTCTTAAGGTGAACTCCATGTTAGTTCTTGGAATTCAGTAGAAATTCAGCTTGAAATTGATGGTAAGCAGTTAGTACCACTCTAATTTGAGTTCTTTAAAAACGTTTAACAGTTTTATTGGCATATAATTTACACATCATTCAGTTCAATGGTTTAAACATACTAAACAGAGCTCCATAATCATCACCCTAAATCGTTTTAGAACATTTTTTCACTCTTGTACTTTTTAGTAGCTCCCCATTTCCCTCAAACCTCCCCTACCATAACCCTAAGAAACTATTAATACAATTACTATCTATAGATTTACCCGTCTTGGATTTCATACACAGAAACATACACAAAACAAAACAAACAATAACAAAATAATACAGAAAAACCCCAATAAAAAACAAAACATAATAAAAACTAGGACAAATATAAAATGAGTCAAAAGGGAGGACAAATGATAAGGTGTTAAATTTAACATAAACACATCGGCATTATTCTACTTTCTAGTGCACTCTATTAGTAAAATTATTCACATCTATGGTCAACGGTCAGAGGGGGTTCATCAGAGGCTTAATCCATAGGGGGGCTGGGAGGGAGGACCTTGTAAATGGATTTTGAACTGTTGCAGTCATCCATAGACTTCTGCAAACTGGATGATCAGAATTTAAACTCTATTACCATTCCCTCCTCCGATGCTGAATTTTATTATTTGTAATCCTTGAGTCACACAGGCTGGTGTGCATCTTCTGTGTGGACTTCCAGGTAGCATCTCACTTAAATGGTTGCCTGTTTTAAGACAAACCTTTAAGACCACAGTTGCTATTCTCTTTGATGACTGGCCATGATTTGATTTCTTCATCACCTTTTGCTATAGCACCCCTATCACCAGAGGTCTCTTCATGAGAACAAATATTGAGTATGTTCAACAGATAAATAGTAAAGTCATATCTTAAAAACAAATTGTTCTTGGATTAGACAGGTTCAAAACCCATGAATATATATGTGGCTTCTCTAAGTTTCTGTTGCATTTTAGATACAACTTAAGAGTTTTATAGAGGGAAATTATAAATCATCCCTATGGGACATATGATAATTCTATTGATGATATCAATTTAGCCAATGGTATAGAATTTAAAACACTATTGAGAATACAAAGTGTACATGGATAGGATAGCCTTTTAGATTGACATACACAGATTGTTGACTAAATAAGATTAATAACTTAAATGATTGGACATTATTTACACAAACAATCAGGGTTGGAGATAGGGAAAATCTTTCAATAACACTCATTCACAAAAGCAGAACTATACCTGCTGGACTGAGAGATGTCATAAAAAAGCACAGAAAGTATGAACATGGTAAGCAGATGGTCACTTGCATTGCCATTTATTAAGCAGCCTCTCAGCAAGAGATCGAAACCCAAGTCCAGTGATTTACAAGTCCAAACCTTGGGATAGTATTTACCTGCTTCTTCTCCCACGTAGGCATTTCAGTCTTGAGTCCAAGGGAGCATTTCATTTTTTCCTTTCATTTACTACAGGTTTGCATAAGGTAAAGTCTAGTTCACTTATTGAAGTGTTCAAATTGGGTCCTTCTGGGGTGGCCCATGAAGGATGTTGTGCAGCTCACAAGGACAGAGTTAAAGTTTCTGGTTGTCCACAGCGTGTGACCTGGGTGACCAAGAGCTAGATCAAAACTTAGTCATGTGTGTCCAATTAGTAAAATAATTCTGGGATATTCTTCCTTGGGCAGGGGTCTATATAAATAATATTAGTCATTTTTTCCCAGTGGAGAGTTGCCCCACTTGGTTTATTCACCAGTAGAAGTAAAGCCACCTTTTCTGAGACAGATATGTCTCCCATCACCTCTGAGAACCTTGTTGAAGTTTCTATGGATTGGGGTGATCACATGACAATGTTATGTTATGTTCTCTCTCATATGTTCTTTCTCCCCCACAACATGAGGAATTGACCCCAGCTGTGGTGAGGCTTCCTATATCAAAATGGTTATGAAGATATGCAAATAAGGGGGTGACATATGGATCACAAACATTAGGCAACCACACCAGCTCATTGCTTGGGAGACAAGATTAGATTATTATATGACCTAGGAACATGGCTTTGTCTTGGTTTTTATCCTTATAGTAGTGTTCTCATATATTATTTGCACTTTTATGATTGGCTAACTCTACTGAGCATAATGGTTTCCAGGTTCATCACTTTTTTAAGGAATGCATATTATCCCATTGTGTGTTTTACTGGAGTTTTTTATCCATTATTTTGACTTCTTGCCAAATACCCATTCCTTTTCCCTTTTATCTTCTTTGCTCATCTGAGCTCACAGGGATAATGCTAAATTTTTCTCATAAATATTTTTCTTGGAAGTTTATTTATGAAAACTATACCAAATCCTTCTGTGAATTAGTTGAAGAGTAAACAAATACATAACCCATCAAGTGAAGGGAAATAATGCATCAGTGAACACCCGTAACATGACACCACTCTGTCATTGTTTGGTAAATTATTGAGCCTTGCTGAACCTTAGGTCTCTCATCATTGACATAGATTACAATGTCATCCATTGCAGGTCCTTTAGTAGCACAAAGAGTTTGCACTCAGCTACTAACTTAAAGGATGGGTTGGTAATCTGATTTTATGAATCACCAAACCAAAACACCCTATGAAGCTGCTCTAATCTATATCCACATATACCATAAGTTGGAATCCATTAAAGAGCACTTGGTTTACTCATTCGATAATTGATAGGAGTAGCCTATATAAAGTTCTTTGGACAGCGCCTGGATAGAACTGCCTTTGGGCTTCTGTGGTGGTCATGTGCTTAAGTTACTTTCATGACTGAGATGTAGGGATGGAGTCTAGCCTATTCATCTGGAGATAGCCATTGAGTATTCAATGAGGCCTCTGTGTGGGCATGGCTTTCTCTTGAGACTTCTGGGAAATCTCGCGATATTTCCCTTGTGAAGATGAGAAGCTATCTTCCCAGTTGTTGGGAGTTAGTCTCAGAGACAACGAACTATGGAGAAGACAAGATGGCAGTGTCCCAGGAGCTGAAGGAGCAGGAGGAGAAGCCACACGGGCTTGCCCTGATGGAACCAGACCTCTGAAGCTGGAGAAACCACATGGAGAGCCCTGCCAGTGCTGAGTTGCTTCTACCACCACTGGATGCTGTTGATGGACTCTGAGCCCTGGAAGCGAGGAGCCATGGGAAGACTCCTGCCAGCGCCGGGACTCTGCACCTACTGGCCTGTGACTTCATGAGTCAGAAGGAGACTTTAGAGACTTGTATCGGGCATATGGGCTAATATTGGACTTATGACTTTGAACTGGACTGGGTTGGGATGTTTTCTTAATGTCCTATTTCTCTTCTATATAAACCGTACCCTTATATCCACATGCATGTCTATGAAATTTCTTTCTCTAGTTTACCCAGACTAACACCACTTCTAAGGGTATAAATCTTTCTAGGAGGAGTGACTGGTGGAGTAGAACTGCTGCCTTAGCAGTTAGCCCAATGAATAAGCCGCTACAATGCCAGAGGTCCTTAAGTATCAGGGCAGTCAATAAACATATGAAAAAAGCATGTTCAACTCCAGAGTAATAGAAGTTATGTGAAATACAATTATGACACATACTTTTTGCATATGGGACTGAAAGAGATAGGAAAAGTGTCTAATATTTTCTAGAGTGTGGTATGCTGAAATCACTCAACAATTTGACCTAAAACAAAAATTATGCCCATAAAATAGTGACATCATTACTAAGCATCAATCTAAAGAAATAATCAGAAATGTAGTGAACTTTCTAAATAGAAAACATAGCAACAACAAAAAACAAAACAAAACATGGCAAGAAACGAATGTCCAGAATTGTAGAGAAGCATTAAATAGAAATATTATACTATAAAAATTACAAAAGGAATGCTATATTTTGTAGTCACTGAAAATCGTACATTGATTAATATTTGTTCATAAAGGGAAAGTGCTGATGTATAAAAATATACTGTATGAATAGAGTAGCATACATATTTATATAGTACAAGGTAGAATGTACATTTATATAGAGAGATTTAGATACTTATACCTATTTATCTGTGCATCTATCAATCTATGTCTGTACAATCTAAAAGAATAGGCATAAGTCACATATTGATCACTTAAAGCATGGATAATTAGAACTCAATTTTTTAAGATTTATTTAACTTTAAGTTAAAAATCGACTCAACTCAGTTATTAGAAACTATTACCACATGCTTGAAATAGCTTGTGTATTTCAATCTTCTTTTGTCTTAGTTTAAATTTTATATAATATAAATAAAGATTTAAGTAATTTTAAATTTAGAATCTGAATTTATTTTTGAATACGAAATTGAATTTCACCAGTTTTTAACCCTGCTATATAATTTAAAATTGCCCATAGGGTACATACCTAAAACTGGAAAAGAAACAATCTATACAGCGATGTTTTTCTTTGGAGGAGCTATATTTATGATATTTTCTATAGTGGATACATATTATTTTAATAATGAGAAAAGATTACTCATAAGAGAAACCAACAAGACCCTCTTTAGCAGCAAGAAATAACAAAGCTATTTCCAAATATGCTTCTCATGACCTTTGCAACACAAATAAGTTACTTTTCAGGAATAAGAGTCTCTAGGCTACTGAGGAAATAATATTTCATCAAGCTGTACCTAAAATTACAGGAAATTCAGTTAGTCTGGGTCTCCATGTGGGAATTTGCGAACACTGGTTAATATTACAAATACAATTATTCAACACATTTTGTGAGAACTCTTTCCGTGAGTCATGAATAATTTATCTTTCTCCATCCTGGCTCTGAGTTATTACTTTCTTATTCCTGGGGGGATGTTATTGTTAGATTTTGAAAAGATAAACTATCTTTGGAACGATGTAAGATTCATTTCCAAGAAACTCTATTCTTCTGGAGAAATTAGACTGACTAGGAGCAAGAGCAAATTTGTAGTTCGTTCTCTCTCTCTCTCCCTCTCGTTGTTGGAGTGTAGCAGCTTTTTATCTTTGAGAAAACTGATGAAATGAAGTGACTTTGCTGAGAGAGTCAATGGTCTCTCCCTGTCATCAATCTTTCATTCTCCGCCTTGAGGTCAAATGCTGAGTAGCTGCAAGAGTGGCAGGGACTAGGTTTATACTATGTGTGACTTAAGTCACCTGGGTGGTGCAAATGGTTGGTGCTTGTCTGTTAATGAAGGCTGGCAGTTCAAACCCATTCAGTGGTACTACGGAAGATAGGTCTGACAATCAGCTTCTATTAAGGTGATAGCCAAGAACACCCAAGGAAGCAGTTCCACTCTCACACAGGGGTCACCGAGAGTAGGAATGGGCAGTGGCAAGGAATTTGGACATTGACTTTTCTACCTTAGATTTAACCTTACAGAATCGCCAAAGGGACATGTACCGCATGCAATGACATTGACTACTTGTAGATGGCTGTTTCTATGTCTCTTTAAAGACAAAGAAACTAAATTCCTACCCACACCTTCTGAATTCAAATGCAAGTGTTCTTTCACTGATAGTGTCTCATTAGATAAAATGTTATGATTGGGGCTCAAGTAGAAAATGTTTGGAAATGAATGTGGCAACATGTGTACAAATTAGCTTAATACAAATGGTGCATTGAATGCTATAAGAGCTGTAAGAGCCTCCAATAAAATCTATATTAAAAAAGAAATATTCATTGCATATTGTACAATGGGATATGAAGCAAGTTTCTGGTCTAATGCGGCAGACGACACAACACATTTCACTTCTGGAAATCTCTTTAAATTACAAAAGTGGAGGGATAGTATGAGTGCAGATGCATTGGAGAAGAATTAGTCATATCTTTACATTTTTTCGAAATAGCTTTGTTTTTTCTTGCTGCTAAAAAATTAGTATCCAGCTTTCTTAGCTCTGTGAAGCAGCTTCAAGATGTGGATGACAGAAAGGAAAGCTTATACTACGTCTGATTTTTTTTCTCCTCAGAACATTGGAAATTTTCAAAATTTGAAGCAGAAGTTAAAGTAAAAGATGTGGGTGAGGAATGTTAGAATTGCACATTAAAACCTTACTTAGATGAAAGTTATTCTAATCACAAGAGTAAGTTATGCAAACGAGATCAAAATGCTGATGTCAGAAATGTTTTCAGGAAGTTAGGAAGAGTCTTTCAACCAGACAGGTTACAAAAATTGCCAGAAATCACCAGAACAGATGTTCTGGTCTTTGAGATGGATCTTCCACGAGGGTTGTTTGGGGGTACAAAAGAGACCCCAAATCTCACATCAAATTTAAGAAGGGCATTTACTAAGTCTTCAGCAGAAAAAAATAAGACAAAGACACATCATCCAGATGAAGGAGACCATCAATATGTGACTTTGGGGTTGTAAAGGGTTTTTAGAGATTCTGCAACTTTAAAAGAACAGAGGAGGGCAAGGACAAGTGTCACAAAACCATAACTGGTAGCACATCAATACTTCAGTTAAAGATGGGACTATGGACAGGGACTGGGACATTTAGATAGCTGAACAGAGATTTTTGTGTGTTTTATGCTCCAAATCCATCCCATAACTGAATGTGGGGGTGGCCAAAAACCTGGCAACAGTGAAAGATGTTGACTTAGTCCAGATAGACTAGAGGAACCAATTTCAGAGACACGCATATGGGTATAAGGAAAGGGTTTATATACAAAGGAAATGTGACACTAAGAAGGCATCCCAATCCAGTCCAGTGCAAAGTCCTAAGTCCAATAATAACCCATATGCCCGAAATCAGTCTATAAAGTCTGCTTCCGACTCAGGAAGTCACAGGTCAGTGGGTGCAGAATTCTGGCGCTGGCAGGGGTCTCCCCATGGCTCCTCGCTTCCAAGGCTCAGGTCCATCAACAGCATGCCACTCCAGCTTCAGAGGTCTGTCTTCATCAGGGTTAAGTCGTGTGGTCTCTCCACCGGCTACTCCAGCCTCCCAGCCACCACCATTCTGTGTTGCCTGTGGTTAATCATCTCTGAAACTAACTCCCAACAACTGGGGAAGATAGCTTCTCATCTTTATGAGGGAAATACTGCAAGATTTCCCAGGAGTCTCAGGTGAAAACCATGCCCACACAGAGGCCTCATCAGCTACTCA
>PVJH01033250.1:0-21832 GCA_004026705.1 Nesogale talazaci
AAAAATGACTATAGTCTCCTATTTAGACTTAAGAGTGAAAAAAATGAATGCACAGATGGCAGGAGTCAGTTTTCTGACTGCTTAAGAGGGAAGTTCTGTGTAACTGGAGGGAGGGCTGATATGAGCCATAAGGTGAGGATTTGAGTGGGAGCTATTAATACAAACCCATGCTATTACTGGAATGGATGCATACATATAGAAAGGATTATGACTATGTAGACATACATGGCTTAGTCTTTCCCAGGCCTGCCCACTGAGGAGCCATAGTAACGTCACTCCAGCAGCAGCTAGCACACGTAGAAACCAGATCTTGGTTTTTAATACTATTCATGATAAAAAAAATGAAGTTGGGATCCTTAGAAAAATGGCTGATTCTAGAACTGGGGCAGAGAAAACAGGTAAGGTAAGGCTGAAGCACTGCTTGGTGCAGAGACTACCAAAATGAAACCCCTGCCATCAAGTTGATTCTGACTCAGTGGTGGTGGTGGTGGTGAGCGCCTCCGAGCTTGTTCCGGAACAAAGCAACCCTGTTTGCTTTGATAACAGGAGGAGACGCTGTCTGGTCCTGTGGCAACCTCAACATTGTTCTAATGCTTGAATCCACTGGGATAGTCACTGTCTCCGTCCATCAAGAGGGCCTTCCTCTGTTTTGCTGCCCCTCCGTTTTACCATGCATGACGCTCTTCTCCATGGACTGGTCTCTCTGACAACGTGTCCAAAGTGTGTGAGACCAAGTCCCCATCTGTGTTAGTCTGGGTTGACTAAAGAAACAAATCTAGAGGTGCTCATCTATGTGTGAGAGAACTTCAAATCAAGAAGTAATTATGCATCAGTAGAACATCCCAGCCCAGTCCAGATCAAGTCCCTAAGTTTGATCACACAACACAAGTCATGATGTCAATGCAGGAAGATAACAGGCCGGTGTGTGGAAGCATCTCTGGGCCTCTGTCTGCCATGAGTGTGGCTCTACGTGACTCGTCAACAGGAATGTGAAGCAGAGAGAGAGAGTGTGTCCCAACTCCAGGGAGGAAGAGAGGCATCAGAAGGCCATGCCCAAAGACTCAACCCCTATAACCTATTCATCAGACCGACAGGAACTTATGTAACTACCACACCGTCCTTGCCTCTGAGAAGCATTTCTGGCTGTTCTTCTTCCAAGACAAATTTCTTTGTTCTTTTGGCAATTTGGGGTACTTTGAATGCTCTTTGTCAACACCATAGACCACATGCGTTGGTTTTTCTTTGCCCTTCCTTATTCAATGTTCAACTTTTACATGCATATGATGCAACTGAGAACAACATAGCTTGAGCCAGGCACAGCTTAGTCCTCAAAGTGAGACCCTTGCTTTTCAAGACTTTAAAGAGATGTTGCAGAGCAGATTAACCTAGTGCAGTGTGTCATTTAATCTCTTGAATGTCGCTTCCATGATCATCGATTGTTGACCCAAGCAAGAAAACATCCTTAGGCTCAATCTTTTCTCCACTTAGTATACAATGTTACCTATGAGTCCAGGTGTGAGGACTTTGTTTGTGTTTACGCAAGGTTGTAATCCTTACTGAAGGCTACAATCCTTGTTCATCAGCAAGTGCTTCGTGTGTCCTTCACTCTCAGCAGGCAAGGTTGTGTCACCCACACAACACAGGCCAAAGAACATAGAGCTGCAGGGCCAGAGATCTGGGTTCAAGTTCCAGCTCCAATGGCATCTTACAGTGCGGCAACAAGCATGTCACCATCTCTACCGGGGCTAGCAAGGCTTATGCTTACATGACGAGCAGATGGATTGCAAACCCTCCTGGTAGCAAGAGTACCTTTAACAGATGTCAGAGGTAAGGACGTGCCGGGTCCAGCACTATGGGGGGTTTGCGTCCCTGAGGAGGGGCTCTTTTGCTTGCTTCCACCGGGGTCCCATGAGTCTAGACCAGAGTCAACAAATGCCAATCAATGTTTGTATGGCCAAAGCGAGGAACCATTTTTATAAACATTTACAACTGCTTTGAGGATGTGGAACACTAACTTGAAGGCCCAGTTCCCTTCCCACAAAGTTGGTTAGTCTCATCAATCTTCCTGCATTGCAAAAAGCTATCTTCAGCATTCTGAAATTTGTCAGTTACAATGTGAATTTTCCCCTTTTACAATGTAAATACCTATATACAATCCCTTGGTCTACAAAGTCTTTATCCATCTCCAGTTAATCCCTGTGTTAGGCTGGGCTGTCAAGAGAAACAAAGCCAGTGACACGCATATGGATATAAGAGAGAGCTTTAGCTCAAGTAGTAGTTTTAGACCAAGAAAGCACTCCAGCCCAGCCCATGATCCGGTGGGAACGAGAGCCCTCTCCAGAGTCGCATAGCTGCAGGTCGATGATACAGAGAGTTGAAGCGGGAAGCAGTCACATGGGTCCAAGGTTGATGGAAACATGGCAGAGTGCCACCCGCTCCCACCGTGGCTCCCAGGGTGATGGTCCACATGGGGCCGCCCCTGGAGGGCAGACACGGTCCCGGCAAGGATAAAGGGAGAGGTCAAGGGAGGCAGGGAAGGGAAATCCAGCGTCTCTCTGATAAAAAGGCCACACTTCTCAGGAGGTACCATGAGGCTGTGACCTGATTGACAGGTTGGACTTCATGCCTATATGAGCACAGGTTGATATAAACTCTTAACAGGAATAATCCCCCGAAAAAACAACAACAAAAACTCACTGCCATTGAGCAGCACCACAGCACAGGATAGAACTAGAGACCGTAGCTTTATAAGTGTACAGAATCTCATCGCTCTCCTGAGGAATGGCAGCAAGTGTGAAACTGATGATGCCACCAGGGCTGGCTCGCTCTCTCTCTCTCTCTCTCTCTCTCTCTCTCTCTCTCTCACACACACACATTTATGGTTCAAAAATATTTTATATCTGTTGTCATTTCCTGTTGCAATTAATCAAGCACCATGCATTCCATCTTAATCCTACTCCATCCTCCAAAACACTTCTAGTCTGAAGCCAGAAAGAAGGCTCTTTTGAAAGGTAGGTCTGACCGTCATTTCCCCTGGTTCAAATTGCCCAATGACTTCTCATGCCTCCAGATCTGCCAGACTTTAAGCTGGCCTCCAGTCCTTAGCGATCTGACTCTTGCCTTTCTTCCCAGCCTCTCCCTGCCCTCCAGGCACACTGAATAGTTCCCCAAGGTGTTTCATGTCATCTTCCCACCAGTGTTTTGTACAAACTGTCCCCTTAGCCTGAAATGTCTTTCACCTACTACCCAAGTTGAACACCTCTTTCTCTTGGACGGCCATTTCAGATCTTCGGAAAAATCTTTCCTGACCCCATTTCACCTCCACTGGGCTTCCGCAGCGCCCTGCTGCCTTCCAACCCAGTGCTGATCACTCTGTGAATGCCTGTGACCGCCACTAGACTGGAAGCTGCTCAAGCAAGGAGAGGCCAGAGTTTGCACGGATGTTCCCTGAGTCCTGGGTAAGAGCCCCTCCAAAATCTGGAGTAGTTGGCATACCTCAGGTCTGACTCTGACTCCATTTTGTCCTAGGCTCAGCTTCCATTTCTAGCACCATGGTTGCTGACAAGGCATAAAGGAGGGATAGCTTATCCTTAAGAAGAAAATAGACTAATGATTATGCATTTGCCTGTCTTCATGATGGAGAGAAAATAGCCCACCGGGAGAACTTACTTTAGCTAGCCAATCAGAATATGTTTTGTGTCAGGCCAGGTTGACTAGAGAAATAATTCAGAGATACATGTAGATGTGTAAGAAAGGGCTGTATATAGCAGGCAAACATTCCAGCCCAGGCCAGCTCCAGACTGTAAGTCTGATACTAGTCCACAAATCCCTCTTCAGCGCACACAGCCACATGCAATGAGGCGGAATGCAGGAAGACCACAGGCCTGTGGGTGCAGACTTGTGTGGATCCAGTGGTGGTGTCCACATCCCAGGGCTCATGCAGATCTCAGCTCGGATCCTCAACAGGAGGGTGAAGGCAGAGAGGGAGAGAGGTTCCCAGAGCTCTCCTCATGAGCAGGCCATACCACCATCAGTCGGCGGCAACCTGAGTGACAGGTCAAGTACGACCCTAGACTATCATACATGACACGAGGTGACTGCCACACTATTTAACTCTAAATTCCAGGTATTTTAATATTTAAGCCCTGAGTTGCCTCTGAAGGTATTGCTGGATCGGTGTCCTGGCCACATCCCCCAGCTGCTCAGAAGGAGCAAGAGGAAACTCTCTGCCCTCATAAAGGAAACCCTTTGTAGGGTGGCTGTGCGTTGGCAAGGACTCCGTGACAGCAGGTTTGGCTTGGGCGCCCGCCAAATGGCAAGAGTCCTGTTGGTTCCTGCCACGTGGGGAGAGCTGACGTGGGAGAGTAGGGGCTGACTTCCAGGATTGCCAAGTGCTCATCTTGGCTCTTTTCTCCCCTGCCATAAACTGGGGCTGCACAAAGTCGACCGCTCGAGTCAAAGGTGAGCATGGAACCTCACAGGGAAAGGTGTCACAGCTGAGATTCTAGACACATTTATCAATCCTCCACAGACAACGCCATACATGAGCCAGGGCTCTGGGACTGCCATGATCTGGAACTGCCAGCTGACCAAAGGTAAACTGTCAGGGACCAATGCAGACCATACTGGGTGACATTGTCAGAGGGGATGAGACAAAAATGACCATCTATAAAATGTTTGTACCATACTTCATCAGAAATTTATTGACTTAGGAGATTCCTGTAGTTAGTTATAACAAAAAGAACATTTTACATAAGCCCAGCTTTCATGCATCAAAATACCTATAAGGAAAATCCTAATAGGGAATTGTAACGGGTGGAAAATAAACCCAACACACTGCCTTACCCCATGGACTTCCGCATTCCTGGAATGCACCCAAATCCTTGCCTATTCCAAGTTCTGTGACCTTGCTTGTGCAGCTAAAGTATAAATGCCATACTTACTGCTGTCAGGGCCCAGAGGTTCCGGAATGCTAGTTCTTCTGGGTCCCTGGCAAATGCATTTTTCCTCTCTTAGGTTCTTTAAGAGGGCCCCTTGGTTATTCCCGAGGCATAGTTACTGTTACAGTGGCTGGGCACCGTCTAGTCTTTCGGTCTCAGTGTCACAGAGGCCGAGGTCTGCATGGTCCATTAGTCCTTTGGATTAATTGTTTCCAGGCATTTCTTTTTCTTTATTCTTCTTTGCTCTGGAGGAGAAGAGACCAAGAGTTGTACTTTGGATGGCTGTCAATAAGATTTTAAGATCTCAGTTTCTTCACATCAAAGTAGGATGTATGATTTGTGTATGTGTGTGTGAACCATGTTGTGTCAAAATGACCTTGATGGGTTCCTTGATGGATTGAGCAATTCACCCTCTCAAGATCTTAGGTTATGGCTAAGACATTCTCATAACTTTGTTCCCTGTATGCTCTACCTGTATTCACATGTATATTTGTAATATACCTAACAATATCCTCTGTCAATAAAATTACATATATATTACCTGACAAACCTATACATGTTTGTCAAACATATGTGTATATATATACACATATACATATATATGTGGGTCCAGTCCCATTCACCTTCCCATATTTGTTCAGCTTGTATATCTATGGGCCTATATATCCACAGATGATGATTATTGCTACTGTAGGATTACATATGCAATCCTCTGTTGCCTTCAGTTCTTATACATTTCCCAGTATCTTTTTTTGCTTTAGTATTTTTGTGTTGACTTTCTCCTTAGTGTATACTACTGTCTGCTTTCCTCAAATTAATATGTCTACCCTCCAGTTAGTTTCATACTTGGTAACCATCAAAGAACATTTCTTTTTGTGTGAAATCCTCTTCTGGACTTCTTATAATAGCGGTCTCATGTAACATCTGTCCTTTTTGTGATTGACACATTCCACTCAGCATAATGTACTCCAGGGTTAGCTATGTGTAGTGAAGTGAAATTTCATAATATGACTCTTTGATCCATGACTCTGTAACTCCCAGAGTGATTGGCTGGGACTAGGCAAACAGGGCTTGTGAAACACGAGTAGAGGGGACTGGTCAGTATGGTTGCCATCTCTGTGGCCATAAGGAAGCTCTCTCTGAACCAGACACAGAAGGGATTCCTGCGACTGTCAAGGAAGAAGAGGCACCATTGCTCCTCATGTTCGAGATCGCTGGCAAAGTGGTGAAAGCAGAGACCAGAGGGAGCAGAGGCTGCTGCCTGGGAGACCGTGGGACAGAGACAAGGAGTCATGCCAAGACAGAGCAGAGGGGCGTGCCTCTGAGAGGTCCCTCTGAGACCATGAGGCAGTGTGGTGGAATGACAGGTGGACTCCCTGGCCCACAGAGGCTGAGAGAACGAGAACCAGAGAGAGACTTAGCTGCTGGCTGAAGAGTGGCATTGCTGCGAAGCAATGACTATCTTTGCTGTGGTTATTTTTCAACTCAGTTCAATTTAATTTTTAACCATTTTATTGACATATGTTTACCTGCCATATAAATCAATAGTTCAAAAACATCAAAAAGGTGTATAAGGCTTCTTGATATGAGCGAACTATTGAATTGTTTGGTATGTGGCCATGTGCCAATGAAGTTGTTTAAAACATAAACACACACATCAAAAGGAGTTGTGCAGTGGGGGAGGGAGGGAAAAAAGAGGAGCTGATACTATGAGCTGAAATAGAAAGTAAATGTTTAGAAAAGGATGATGGCAACATCTGTACAGATGTGCTTGACACTGTTGATATGCGGAATATTGTAAGAGCTATAAAGAGCCCCCATAAAGTGATTTTTTAAAAAACAAATCCTCAACAAGAAAGGGTTAAAAAATGGGCTGTGCAGTCATTGCCACCATTGATTCTGGAACATTTTCTTCATTCTTCTCTCCATGGTCATCAGCATCACCCGTCCCACAACCTCCCCGGCAGAACCCCAAGGAACCATAGCTATGGTTGCTATCTCTACAGGTTTACCTATTCGAGATTTCATATCGAGAAAACCATGCAATACGGGGTGCGAGGGGAGAACCAACAATAGAATAAAGCACAGAAAAATAGCACCCCAAAAGGAAGTAGAAAGTAATCAAAAGTAGAACAAATTTAAAATGGGTCATAGGGGAAACCAAATGGTAAGATACTCAATTTAAGCCAAAATGTATCTGCACTAATTCACTGTCCAATTCACCCTGTGTGTGGACAAGACTATTCACATTCTTGTTTAATGTTCTGAAGGAATTCAATAGAGGCTGAATCCACCTGGGAACTCTGCAAATGGATTTTGGGCTTTCACTGTTATTCTTGGTTTTCTGCAAACCAGGTGTTCAGAATTTAAGCTCCCTTCACTCCCTCCTCTAATCTTGGGTTCTATCATTCAAAATCACACAACTGATATGCTTCCTCCATGTGAACTTAGCTAACTTAGATGGTTGCTTGCTTAAGACAAGTCCTTAAGATATCTGTTCTTCCTGATATTGGGGCACCATATGATTTATTTACCACACTTTGCCCTAGTACAGGGTTCTCAACCTGTGGGTCAGGACCCCTTTGGGGGTCAAACAACCTTTCACATGGGTCGTCCAATTCATAACAGTAGTAAAATTACAGTTATGAAGTAGCAACAAAACTAATCTTATAGTTGGGGGCCACCGCAACACAAGGAACCGTATGAAAGGGTTCGGCATTAGAAAGGTAGAGAACCACTGCTCCAGCACCTATATCTTCAGTGCTCATCTCAGGAGGGCAAGGACTGAGCAGGACCATATCATAAGACTAAATCAGAGAGGAGGCCCCAAAAGCCCATCTGTAGACAGAAGGATCACAGGAAGGGACAAGTTATCCAGGGTGAAGCATAGGGCCAAGAGAACACACAACATTCCTCTAATTCTCTAATGCTTCCTACCCCACTCCATCCCAATCATGGCACAGTTCAACCTTACAAATCCAGCTAGACCAGAGCAAGTACACTGGTACAGATGAGAGTCTTGAAACATGAGAGCCAGGACAGAAAGGCCCCTCAGGAGCAATAATGGGAGTAGCAATACCACGAGGGAAGGGGGATGTGAGGGGAGAAGGGGAAGAAATGGAGAATGGTCTACTAGGATCGACATAAGCTGCCCCCTCAGGGGCGGGGGTGAACAACAGAAACACTGGTGAAGGGAGATAGTGGATGGTGTAAGATACGAAAAAATAGTAATTTATAACTTATCAGGGGTCTAATTAGGGTGGGGGGTGGAGGATGGAGGGAAAAAGGAAGGAGCTAATACCAAGTGCTCAAGTAGAAAGCACGTGTTTTGAAAATGATGATGGCAACATATGTACAGATGCGTTTGATATAATTGATGTATGAATTGTTACAAGAGATGTAAAAACCCTCAATAAAATGATTTATTAATTTATTTTTAAAAGAATAAATTATTCCTAGATTGGGGCTTACAGGTGAGCTTAAGACCCATTTATGTATTAATGTTTACATATATGAGTAGCATACAAGGACATTTGGCAATTCTATTAACAAAATTTTAATCTGGCTAAAGGAATTTAATTATGAGTGTGAGAAAGAATATCTAAATGTATAGGAAACCTTATTAAAGTTACATGGCATGTTCACTTCTACAGGCTGAAAACTTGAGTCTCTGAACCCTGTTTAAGAAAGCAATGGGGGTTAACCACAGGCAAAAAATAATCCAATAGCATTCACTCTACATGTCAGACATAGCAAAGGGAATATTCTTGAGCAGCCTTGAAAACAAGATGATTTCTCTGCAGAGTCCAATGACTGCAGAGTCCACATGCTGAGATAGTAGTTCTCTGCTTCCTTCCCTCCCAGAGAGCTTCAGCTTTCAGCCCAACCGAGTGTTCCAGGTCCTTCCTCCATGTTTTCCAGTCCTGGCTTGTGGGAACCTGTTAACTCTCCCAATCATCCTCCATAAATTGGGAGAGTTGTCTATGAGTTCCGTGTGGCCATTGCAACGGATAATCAAACCCAGCAGAGAAGAAAAGTAGCCTGGGAGGAAGAGTTGGGATCAAACTAGGGTAAAAGGGTGGAGGGCAGAAAGCATGTCTGATCTCTGCCATATGGCAACTAGGTGGAATTAGATTCTCCATCTTTCTGGTGTAGCCAGAGAGGCCAGCTATGGCCCATGAGTCCTTTCTGTATCATAGTGTGAGGTGTTTCACAAGTTCCTTGCTATTCTCTAGCATTGCATGGTATTCCATTGCGTGTACGGGTATACACTATGTATGTGTATCCATTCATCCATTGATGAGCATATGAGTAACTTTTCTGAGAATCAAACAGTAATTAAAGAAAAAGGAGAAAAAATTGGAAAGGCTTTTGCTCAATTACTAATAAGGCTGAGATTCAATGTAGAGTTTATAAGGCAAATTTATTGGTAGTGGTCACTAATCTAAAAAGTGTTGTGTTCCAGCAATTTACATAATATCCTATGATTAAAATGTGTATGCATTACTAAGGGTTCTGCACAGTCTGATATGGAAGCGGTCCATGGCTGGTGAATGTGTCAGGTGGTGTTGGTATCAGGAGTGACTGCACTGAGTGACACCCCATTGGCCTCATCGCCCTCCCCTGTAAAACAGAGATGGGGGGGTTGGAGGTTGAGCTCAAGGAGTCTGACTTGGGGTGACCCATGTGCATCTGAGATCACCTCGTGGGTCTATGGTCCATGAGGTTGCATTGCAGGAGCTGTTCCCCCCCCACCCCACCCCCGAAGCGGATCCCAAGGCCTTTCTTCTGAGGTACCTCTGGGTGGATTGGAACCAAGTGTGTGATGGGCTTGACCACCCCAAGACACTTCCCTCCTCTGGTTGCTCATGTGTCTGGCTGGAGCTCAGAAGTTTCTGTGTACGTGAGCAGGTGTGTGTGTGTGTCAATGCAAGAGCGTGCAGATGAGCTGGGTGATAGCGTGTATATATATACTCGTACCTGAGCCTGTGTGTGCTCCCTCATGCATGTGCCCAGCGGCGTGCTTTTGGGGACCCTGTGTGCTTGAGTGTGTGACCTGTGCATAAGAAAGTGCAGAGAGTCAAGCCTTGCCCAGGCCCTAACCCCACTTTACCACCACCTCTGCTGCAGACCTAACCTGCCTTAGGATGGCTGCTTGAGCCTGGGTGGGGCCCCAACCCTGGGGATGTCTCTTCAAACCCTCATCTCTCCTTGAAAAATGAAGCACTGGGGATCAGAAAGCAGGGAAAAAGAATTCTTTCAAGGTGGTGGCTAACATGCCAAGAATTCCCCTGCCGCCTGTCGAGTGGCCAATAGCACCCTGTGGACTCTGCTCCTCGAAACCAGCACCACTGGAGATCAAAAGGACAGCACTGTCCAAAAACAACGCTCAGGAGGCTGAAAGGGGCAGGGACAGAGGAAGAAAGACAACAGGGAGCCCAAAGAGGAAGTGGAAAGAGTGCTATAAATTGAGGGGGTAGCAATGAATGCCATGAAACAAAATGGGGATGGATTGTGGAATGAAAAACAGTTTTGCCCTGTAAACTTGCACTCAAACCACAATTTGAAATAACCACATAATGGATTTCTTCTGCCAGCACGCCTAGCCACAGTACATCAAAGGAAGCTGACAAAAGCCCCTGTGTGGTGGAGACAAAATGGTGCTCAGGGAATAATCCGTAGCCCTGGGTCCCACTGGTGTCCTGAGTGAGTCCATGTCCCCACCTGCAGAGGGCCAGCAAACATGCACTGGGAAGTGCAGCAGTTCAGAGCACAGTCTTAAATCCACTTCAGTGGGTCGTGGCGGGCACTCCATTGGAATGAATGAGCCAGCAGTCAACAGGGGTGGAGACGACACCAGGGGTTGTAAGAAGACTGCCTGAGATGATGTATACGAAGCACTGAGCAGGTGCCCTGGCCCACAGTGAACCTTGGCTCTTGCTGTATACGAGCCCTATGTCGTATATCTTGGTCTTGACAAAACTTGGGGACTTGACACAACTCTTGTACTTTGGCTTGAACTATTGAACTGTATGATGTGCTGATGCCATAAGGCAATACAACTGTGGAGGGGGCAGAAAAGAAAAAAAACCCACACAGCTCACTGAGTCAATCAGATTCACAGCATCCACCCCGACAGCAAAGAGTAGAAGTGTTCCCTAGAGTTTCTTGTGCTAGAACCCTTAGGAAAGCAGACCGACACATCTTTCTCACGTAGAGCAGTTGGTGATTTTGAACCTCTAACCTTTTAATTAGCAAATGAGCATTTAGCCTCGATACTATTACCCTAGAGAATCCTATAGGACACTTCTCCTCTGTCACACGAGGCGACTGGAGGTTGAAAACGACTCGACCACTTAAGGGCACATAGCTACAAAGGGTCATAAGACTGGGCTGGGCTGAGATGAGGTGGGATGGAATCAGATTGGTAGCAACTACCCAGACTGTCGAATTTTATTTTATCATTTCTTAAAAATCATTTTATTGGGGGCTTGTACAACTCTTAACACAATCCATACATCCAGCCATTGTGTCAAGCACATTGTACATGCATTGCTATCATTTTCACAACATTCTTTCTGCTGGAGTCCTTGGTATCAACTCACTTTTTTCCCTCCCTCTCTCCTTCATGAACTTTTGAAAATTTATAATTTTTTTCATGTCTTACACTGACCAATGTTTCACTGACTTTTCTGTTGTCTGTCCCTCTGGGAGGGGGTTATATGTAGATCATTGTGTTTGGGTTCCCCTTTCTCCACCCACTTTCCTCTTCCCTTCCTGGTATCACTGCTCTCATTATTGGTCCTAAAGGATTTATCTGTCCTGAACTCCCTGTGTTTCCAATCTGATCTGTTCCCATATACATGCTCTGGTCTAGCCAGATTTGTAAGGTAGAATTGGGGTCATACTGGTAGGGGGGAGGAAGTATTAAGAACTAGAGAAAAGTTGTATGTTTCATCTGTGCTATACGGCACCCTGACTGGCCGTCTCTTCCTTGTGACCCTTCTGTAAGGGTCTCACTGTCTACAGATTGACTTTGGGTTTCCACTACGCAACCCACCCACCCCCATTCACATCAATGTGATTTTTTGTTCTGGGTCTTTGATGCCTGATACTTGATCCTTGGGACATCTCGTGATCACACAAGCTGATGTGCTTCTTCTATGTGGGCTTTGTTGCTTCTCTGTTAAATGGTCACCTGTTTGTCTTTAAGCCTTTAAGATTCCAGATGCTATATCTTTTGATAGACAGGCACTACCAGTTTTCTTCACCACATTTGCTTATGCATCCATTTATTCTCTAGTGATCCTTTCAGGAAGATGAGCATCACCTGGGTTATTAGAACAAAATGTTCTTGCATTGAAGAAGTACTTTATTAGAGGCCCAATGTTTGTCTGCTATCTTAGTACATAATAAATAAATATATGTACATACGCCCATTTATTGTTACATATAAATATATTTATATGTACATGTCTGTATTTACACCTCTATAAATGTTCTTTGCCTCCTAGTTCTTTCCTCTATTTCTTTTTACTTTCCTCTTGTCCCACTATCATGTTCAGTCTTCATTTGGTTTCGGAAATTTCTTTCAACTACATAGCCCTTGATCAAGCCTCACCAAGCATTGTATGTTCTCCTCGCCATCGATTTTAGATCACTTGTTGTTCCTGGCTCTCTGATTTTAGAGTCCTGGTCCTCACCACTCTTCCATGGAGCACCCTGCCCAGCTAGAGAGTGAAGGAACTTGCACAAGACCATACCTGAGGGGTACTTGATAGCTCCTGGGGATAGTCAGGACAGTCCCCTAATGGAGGGCTCTTCTGCTCCTGGAAAACATCCCAAGAGCATCCCTCTCCACTGAGCTACCAGGTAATATACACAGGGAGAGATTTTGCTGATGCTATCAGGGAAGGGAAGTCACACATTAATTACAAAGAATGACAAGTCCTCAGAAGGGAAGACACCTGTAAGTTCCAGGTGTCTGGAATATATATATATATTCCAAACAAAACATATTTAACCATGCTATCAGTGGATGGCTGCAGAAAAGTTCACTCAGTCCTGCACATGTATCAACACTCCAAAAAAAGAGAGAATGGGTTAAGTCTCACTATGGTCGGCATCCATTCCATGGCAGGGGACGAGTGAGCAAGTCTTCTCAGGGTGCCCTAAAAGTCCCCACCAACACAGAAGCTTCCAGGGAGATCTGCTGGGCTAGTAAGACTCAGGGCAGAGGACCTCAAAAAGTGACGGTGATTGGTTTTTATTTCCCATGGATAATCTTGACAGATTTTCCTTGAAGAAAATCTGATCACAGTGAAAACCTTGATCACGGTGGTTTTATAGGAAGGAAGTTTCAGAAAATTGAACACTGCACTGGTGAGAAAAGCAGGGAGAAAGTGAGCACTTTTTACACACACACACACACACACACACACACACACACCCAGCTATGACAGTGCAACTGCTCATTCTCAGGCAGTGAGGGTTAGCCTAGGAGAACCGCAAAAGAAAAACTTAATCTAGCTCCTCTACAGCATTGATCTTGCTCCTTCAGACTTTTTTTTTTGTTCTATAGACTTGAAGGATGAGTCCCTTCAAGGGGCTGCCCAAACTCCTATTTAATGTGATAGAAATCAAAGAGTGCAGAATTCTTCTGGAGAGGGGTGAAAGAGAAGGGGCTGTCACCTTCAAAAGTATATAGACCCAGATGGAGGATCTACTGGAAAATGATATAGTCCTTTGGTGTTTTTGTTAAACAAACAGTTCTGTAGCTATATATATTTTTAGTTACCCTCACACAAATGGCCAGTAAACACATGAAAAAGTGCTGAATATCTATTGTCATTGGGAAAAGGCACGTCAAAACTACAATGAAATGTCACTTCATACAAAGTTAGATCATAACAAATGTTGGCAAAGACGTGGGTAAACTGAAACCTTTGTCCAGGCTAATGGTCATGTTCAACAATGTACTGTCACTTTGAAATATAGTCCAGCTGTTCATTAGAAAGTTAAACAGACTTATTATTAGCCTGGAAATACCACTCAAGAGGAAGAAAACACAAAAACATATATACAAATACTCACAGTAGCATGATTCATAGCCAAAAGGTGGGAACAACCAATCTTTTAGTCCATCAACCAATGAGTGGATCAGGACAAAGTGATACACACATATGATGAACTATTATTTCTCCACAGGGGGAAATACTAGGACTTGAATGAACCTAAAAGACATGCTGATAAAAAAAAGACATGCTGAATAAAATTAGTTAGGCACATAAAAAGAGGAGCTGATACTAAGAACTCATTAGAAAGCAAATGTTTTGGAAATAATGATGGCAACAAATATACAAAGATGCTTGATTCAACTGATATATGGATTGTTATAAGAGCTGTAAGAGTCCTCAATAAAATGATTTTTTCATTTAAAAAATTCGTTAGGCACAAATGGACAGATATTATAGCTATCCCACTTGTATGAAATATCTAGAATGGACAAACAGGCAGAGACTAAAGTGTATAAATTATTATCGGGAGCAAATGGGAGGGAGAATTGAGAATTGATTGCTTAATGGGTACTGAATTGCTAATAAGTTTTCTTATGATGAAAACTTAGAAACAGCATTAATTATTGCACAACATAGTGATCATAAGTAATGCCATTGGATTGCATATGTAAAAATAGTTGATCTGGCAAACATTTTGTGATACATTTTCCCCACATGTCTCTTAAAAGGGTGACATTACCAATTGTCAGCATCTGGAATGAGAATAAGGTAAGGTTACAGGGCTGATAGATAATAAATGATAACAAGTTATTATTATTATTATGGGCATTTTATGTCAAAACATTTGCTGTCTCTGCTGAAAGGTTCTAATAAGGAACCCTTAGAATGGCCTGTTTCCTTACCATCTGAATCTGCCCTAACACGGAGGCTAGGAGTAGATGAGAAGGAAAGTACAGGCTGTGAAGTGTCCAAATTGCTGCAGAATACAAGCTCCAGTCCCAGGGCGGGTATGGCAGTGTGGCTGAGGCTACTCTGGGCTAGCTGCCTGAGTTCAAATTACCCAAGTTTATCTTGGGTCTGAGACTCTTTCTCAACACCACGGACACAAGAAGGCAACTCTGGGAATTGCTCAATGTCAATGTTGCAAAATCTCCAGACATGGGCTATCCTTCCTACTGAAGCCACCCCCATACCACTTCTAAACCTATGATTATATTCCCTTCCCTTTGCTCCCTTTTCTTTCCTCCTCCTCCTCCTTCCTTTATTCCTTACCCAGCCTCCCCTTTTCCCTCTCCTTTGCCAATGCCTACCCTTCCAATCAGATGGATTAGAGCAAGCAAGAGTTTGGGCATCATATTAACCAGAATTTAAGTCCCAACTTATTCTCTAGCTGTCACCTCTCTGGCGGTGCTCTCTTCTTTAAAGAGGTAGTAAAATGAATCACTACTGTCATATGGAAAGAAAAGATACCAAGCAAAGCTAAGCACTATTAAAGGTAAACAAAGAAGGAAGCCCCTCCCTTCCTGATCTCAAAGTCTACTACACAACCACAGTTGTCAAAAGAGCCCGACACTGGTACAACTATAGATATGGAGACCAATAGAACAGAATTGCGTACTTAGAGGAAAATCCATCCACCTAGAGAAAGCATATTTTTAACAGAGGGCTAAAACACATAAAATGATGAAGACATAGCAACTTTAACAAATAGTGCTGGCAAAAGTGGGTAGTCATTTTCAGAAGAATGAAACAGGACCTATCCCTCACCTGTGTAAGACAATTTTAAAAGAACTCAAAGTGAATCAAAGAACTAGATGTAAAACCTAGAACTAACAGTAAATATTATCAATGAAGGAACAGGGACAAACTCAAGAATGCTAATAAGTGGCATAAATCTGTATGGTACTCAAACATCAAGAAACAAAGATGGCTGGTCTTCCTAAAAATTAGACAATTATGTGCATAAAAAGGTATCTCCACAAGAGTAAAAAGGTTTTGGAGAGGATGGGTGAGGGACTAATAACTAAAATCTATAGAAAACTTCCTTACGTCAACAAGGAAAAAAAACAAACAATCCCTTTGAAACATGTATAGTGAACATAAACAGACACTTCATCAAAGAAGACATTTGTGGCAGTTATAATCTGTTGTCAATCTGAGTATTAAGAGTGAAGGGGTGGAGGTCAGCCTGTCAATCAGGTCGCAGTTGATGATCTCATTTGTAGGTGCCAAGGAGATGAATAGTTTGCTGGAGGCAGGATGCATGCCAGCTGACTCCCTGGGAGACCTTGCAGCTGACAAGACACATGGAGTTTGCTAGTGCCCTGAACGGGAGGAGCCATGCGGAAATCTCACAAATGCTTCCACTGCCACTGGGTCCACAAGACTTTTCACCCACTGGCCTGTGATCTTCCTGCACTCAGCATCCTTGTATATGTCTCATGAGTCTGAAGAGGAATTTATAGATTGGTATCAGACATATGGGCTAATATCGGATTTATGGACTTGATCTGGACTGGATTGGGATGTTTTCTCAATATTCAATTACTCTTGTATATAAAGCTCTTTCTTAACACAGATGTGTGTCTATGAATTTGTTTCTCTAGTCTATCCAGACTAATACAACAAACGAGACATCAGCTTACCCAAGCATTAATAGCAAAATAAAAAACAACAGCAAATACTGGTGTGGGTATGGAGAGACTAGAACACACACACAGCAAAAGTGTGACCACTGTGGAAGGCAGTATGGCACTTCCTCAGAACGGGGATAGAAATACCATATAAACCAGCAATCACTCTACTTGGTATACAAGGGGATACCCCCCAAACTTTTTTTCACAGCTATGTATTTAAATTTTTACAAAACAACTTTGTCACCTTCAAAGTACTCTCTATTGCACTTAATACATTTGTCACATCTGGGATTCCATTCTTGGAAACATTTTTCAAGCTCATCTGTTTGGAAGGCTGACAGCACCTCCCCATTTTTCTTCTTCACCCAGTCTAAGTCATCAGATCACTGTCCTTTCACGTTCTTCTTCATTCGCAGATAAACAAAGCAGTCACAGTAAGTGACTTCAGCTGAGTAAGGTCTGTGGGGCAAAGGAGCCAGGCTGCTTTTGCCCAAAACTGGCTGTGTGGGCAGCTGCATTGTTGTGGTGGCAAAACCAGGCACCTGGCTGCCACACATCAGGTGCTTTTTTGTGGCATACTGTTACATCTTCTTTTCAAAACATCTAAATAGAAAACTTGATGAATAGTCTGACCTGGTGGAATGAACTCCAACTGCACTGTAAACTGGCATGTTCATCCATTTGGGAAGTTGACGGACATCCAGAATGAGATCTGTCATCAATCAATATCTTACCTTTTTTAAAATGAGAAAACAACTGGTACACTCGAGAAAACCACTCGACACTTTTCCCATAGTGTTGTCCTTGTAAGCTGTGTGCAACACCTCAAGTTTCTGGGGCATTTTCCCCCAGCAAGAAACAAAATTTCACAGTCACACACTGTTCTCTTAAATTGGCCATCACACACACACACACACACACACACACAAAAGGTTCTAGTTAAACTGTTTTACAAAAAAATTCATTGTGATCCCAGGTGCAGCACTGGATGCACTAACTCAGAGTGAGTTGTTCAATGCTCATCTAGTGGGGAAAATGCATACTACAAAGACTCTGCTAAGCAGAATTTTTTTCTTCTTTGGCGGGGTACCCCCTCATATATCTTGGAAAAAAAACATAATAGATACACTGAAGCACATTCACTACCATTAGGATATGGAAATAAACTATATCCTATCAATTTGGAAGAATGAAGAAATAAACTTTAGTATATATACACATTGGAGTATTATGCAATGTGAAGGAATAATAATGAACCTGTAAAACAGCTTACAACATAGATGAACCAGGAGGGCACTATGCTGAGAAAAGTTAGTCAAATACAAAAGGACCAATATTATATGAGGGCACTACTATGAAAAGTCAATAACAAGATTTAACCGTAAGAGAAACATTCTTTAATGGTTACCAGGTGTGGGAGGGGAGTGAGAGGGGAATTCACAGGGTAGAGGGAAGATAAGAGGGAAAACAATCAAGGCAAAAGTGAAGAAAGTACACAATAAGAGGGCGGTCAGGTAAAAAAAAAATGATGGAGACAAAGGGTTTACAAGAGTTGAAGGCAGAGAGAGAGAAAGAGAGAGAGAGAGAGAGAAAGGCAATAGAGGCAAATGCCACTATATGCACAACCCTGCAATAGTGGTGCTCTATGAATAAGTGTTAGGATAGACATGCAGGCTGAACAAATGGGAGCATACCCCAAAATCTAGTTGGGTTGGCAAAGGGTATTTACATATGTATATTTACTTTTGCTGTACATGTATCTATGAACCTCATGGAGCACAGAGGGGACAAAGTTATGAAACTTCTTGGACATAGCCAAATGCCATTTGGGAACAAACCACTAGGTCTGGGAAACAAAGACAGCAGTCTTGAGGGACACCATGGTTCATTAACATAAGTCAACAAAGACAATGTTCTACATTCTAGATGAAGAGTAGGAACTGGGGTGTTGGGGGCTCAGAGGAAAGAAGACTGATGGAAATCCAAAGCCATATGGAAACAATTACAGTGATTTCTCAATTGTCCAGTGGAGGGGCTGAGCCCCGGTGGCGTAGTGGTTGTGCGCGGGACTGCGGCCCACTGGGATGGAGGTTCGATTCTGGCTCCCAGGAGCAAAGGCTGGGCCTCCTATTCCCACCACCAGGGCAGTGATGCCTAAAAAATAAATAAATAAATAAATAAATTGTCCAGTGGATCCAAGCTTGAACTTTTCACTATTAGAATGACAAAATTTGAATAAAATTTGCCCAGTGTTCATCACTTTGCTTTGGAGCAAAACCAAAAATCTGACTTGGAAGAAATAATACCTGCACAGACTTCCAGGAAGATGGCACTGAAGTAAAATACTCTACCTAGATCTCTCTTTGTGTGAATCAGAGAACTGGTAAGGAGGCCAAGTAGAGGAACTAGATTCTTGGTACTGTGGGATTTGGCTCAGACACCCTATTCTGATCCCCACCCATGGAGAACACATTAGATCGGGCTGAGGTCTTCCCCTCCCCATGCCATTGTAGTTCCCACTCCAGTTCTGGTGGAACAAGCAGAACAATATCAGTAACCTTATAGCTAAGCAGAATTCAACAAATGTGAAAGAAAAGCAAATAAGGCAATTAAAGAAGCTGTAGAAAAGCTGAGACAGGGGCTGAACCCTGGTGGCGTAGTGGTTGTGCGCAGGACTGCGGCCCACTGGGACAGAGGTTTGGTTCCAGCAGTGGGGCTGGGCCTCCTACTCCCACCACCGGAGAGCAGTGATGCCCACCCCCCTCCTCCCCCAAAAAAAGAAAGAAAACCTAAGACTAATACAGAGAAACAATACTAGAGTCATTGGGATACCAGAGCAAGATGCAATGAATAAACCAACAGCCAAAATAGTGAAGGAGTTCCTAGAAGAAAACTTCCCTAATATAAGAAAGGGGGATCCGATAATCATGCAGGAAGTAGAAAGGATACCAACTACACTAAACCCCAAGAAGAACACAAACAGAATATAGTAGTCAAACTATATAAATTGAGGAAAAGAAGAAAAATCTTAAGAGCAGCTAGAGAAAAAAAAGGCAATTACCTACAAGAGTAATCACATAAGAATATGCTCAGTCTTATCAGCAAAAACAATGAAGAATAGAGAGAAGAAAAACATCTTCCAAGAGTTGAAAGAGACTAACTATAACCTAAAACTCCTCTAATTCACCAAACTTTCTATCAAAAAAGGAGAGGTAAAAGTTTACTCAGATAAGGAAAAATTTAGAGAATACATCAAAAAGAACCCATCACTACAAAAACCACTCTTCAACTCACTTTGGACTGATGACCAACATCCAAAGAACACAAAAATGGAACAACCAGAGTGTCACAGCATCTAGAATCCACTGCACTGAAAGCAATACTCAAGACCTCTCTGACCCAATGGAGAAAAGAAGGCAAGAATGAATTTCCCATTCACACAAAACACACAGCTAAGGGGAAATAGGAAAATATCTAACACAAAAGGTGCACAATGACAGCAACAAGTCCACAGATGGATGTAATTACTCTGAAATCAATGGTCTGAACTCACCTATTAAATGATAAAGACTACTGGACTGGATTAATCTGTTGTCTACAAGAGACAGCTCACAGACAAAATAGATTGAGAATCAAAGGATAACAGAAGATATATCAAGCAAATGGCAATGAATAAAAAGCAGGAGTTACAATTCAAATCTCTGACAAACTCGATCTTAAGATGTAAGCTATACCAAGATAACTATGGGCACTATATAATGTTTAAGGGATCAGTACACCAAAAGCCAGTGAGCATAATAAACATATACACACCCAAAGAGAGGCCCACAAAGTTTGTCAGCCAAATCTTTTAAAAGATGAAAAAAGAAATCACAGGATCGACAATCATAGGAGAAGATTTCAATATACTGCTATCTGAGAAAGACATATCAGTAGGAAAGAAGCTCAGTAAGAAGGCTACAGAACTAAACTCTACAAATAAACAACTCTGATAGACATATTCAGAGCTCTCAACCCAACTGGAATAAAAAACCCCAAAACACACACATTCAAGTGCATATGGCTCATATTTGAAAACAGATTGCATGCTGGGACACAAGTCAAGTTTGAGTAAATTCAAGCATATATCACATAGACTCCCTTCTCTGATCACTACACTATAAAGCTGGAGACCAATGAAGGACAGCACAATAAAACAAGGGCAAATACCTGGAGGCTAAATAATATGCTTCTTGGGACTGGGTATTGGCCCAGGTTAGAGAAAAAATTAAAAAATTTCTTGAAACAAAGGAAAATACAACATACCAAAGCTTTTGGGATATAGCAAAGGCAGTTATCAGAGGATGCTTAAGAGCAATACATGCACACTTGAAGAAGAAAGAGGAAATTTTAGTTGACACCCCAGCACAAAACCTTCAGCAGCGATAGAATAATTCTTCAAATAGGAGAGAGAGAGAGAGAGAGAGAGAGAGAGAGAGAGAGAGAGAGAGAGAGATCATTAAAATCAGGGTGGAGATAAATGAGCAGGAAAACAAAAAAAAATCATGGAAAAATCAATTCAGTAATAAGCTGGTTCTCCCCTTGGACTCGACTGGAGCTCACTCCTAGAAGTCAACAAACATACTTTGAATTATTTACAGGCTTTTCTTCTTTAATATTATATTATATTTATTTATTTATATAGTTTGGACATTGTTTTTTTCCTCGTTGCAATGGTCATTTTGTTTTCTTTTGTTGCTTTGTTTTGCTATGTCCTTTTTTTTTTTTTTGGTGCATATTATTATCTCTGAAGGTCTAGCTATATAAGATAGGCTGGATGATCAGTCTGGAGAAGAAAACAACAGGACTGATGGTTCCCGGGGGGATCTGGGAGAGGGGAAGGTGAGTGAAAGGAGGTGGTATTGACCAAACCTGGGACAGGGGAGCAACAAGTGATCCGGAGTCAGTGGCAAGGAGGGTGTAAGAGGCCTGGTAGGGATTGATTAAGGGTAGGGTAAATGAGATAAATTACTGAAACCCAAAATGAAGGCTGAGCATGGTGATGGGATGGGAGCAATGTCAAAGAAAATAGAAGAAAGAACTAGGAGGTTGGGGGGCATTTGTAGAGGACTAAAATGCAGGCATGTACATAGGTAAATATACTTATATATGATGATGGACAAATAGATCTGTGTGCATATATTTATAGGTTCAGTATTAAGGAAGCATATGGACATTGGGCTTAAGTACTTCCTCAATG